>VXBL01003182.1:118594-219887 GCA_013400195.1 Aramus guarauna
GAGGGGGAAAGGTGCGCGGCCTCCCCCCGGTCCCGCGGGGGGGCGGGGGGGCGGCAAGGAGTACCCGTATGTTCTCGCGATTACATCACCGCCAGCCAATCAGGGAGCGCGGTGCCGGTGTGCTTGTCACGGGAGGGCGGGGCCTCGAGCCCGCCTGCGGGGGCCGTTGCGCTTCACGGGCCCGGGAGAGGGTGGGGCGGGGGGTTGGGCTGCCGCCGGCACCCGGCTGGCTGGGCGGAGCTGCCCGTTTTACCACAGTGAAGAATGAAGCGGGAGGTGTCTCGGTCTCTCACCTCCCCTTCCCTCCCCTTCCCTTCCGGCGGCGAGGCTTCAGCGGCGTGGTCCGCTTCAGGGGACGGCCGGCCCCTCGGGGGTGCCCGAGGGAGGCTTCTCGGGACGGCCCTTTCTGCCGCCGAGCACCGAACCGGGGCCGCTGACCGCGCGTCGCCTGGAAAGTAACGGCAGCTGGGGGGGGCCGCCAGTGCGGGAACGGGCAACAGCTCCCAGCCGTGTGTCCCGGGGCTGCAGCGAGAGCCTCCCCCGGGAGGCCGTAATTAACCCGCTGCCTGGGCTCGCCCGTCCTTTGGCGTCCTTGCCGCCCCGAACCACCAATGTGTATTCGGGAGGGAACATGAAAATCGGCCTTTTGCCTCCTAATCCCCTTGCTGCTTCCATCTCCCTCAACGGGCTGGCTGAAGCCAGCTGGGGTTCATCTCCCCGGAGAGGGACCCGGCTCCTGCCTTGCTCTGCGGGCCCGAAGGGCAGTTCTGCGGGCTGCGGTCAGCCACGCCGTAGTCTGTCCTCATCAACTAAACGGCATGGAAGCGATGTCCTCGCCTTACGCTCCCGAGCGCCTGAAGTTTAACGTAGCGTTCATACACATGGCGTACGGATTGCCACACGATAGTCTGCTGCTGCCCTTGTCCCCTTGTGTTGAGGTGTTTCCTCCCCCACGCTGTTATACATCGGTGTGGATGGGCACTCGTCGTATGCAGGACTTGAGATCATAGGTCAAGACACAGTTTATGCAGCTTTTCTATCCATCTGTCTTTCCTGGAGTGTTTGCAAAGGAGCTGGCCCTGAGAAAGACGGGAACTTTCCCTTCTGGAATTGGCATTCTCTCCCAGTCTTCCACATCAACATGCTATGGGATTATTTTTGTAGGCTCTCCAGAGTTACGTCCGCAGTACAGAAAATCACAGAATGGTTTGGGTTGGAAAGGACCTCAGAGATCTAGTCCCAACCCCCCTGCCATGGGCAGGGAATTGTACGCAGCTTTTAGCTTTAAGGTCATCGGCACCGCCACTCACGTTAGAAAACCCTTACACAGAGCTCTGGAGGCACTTTGAGCTCAGGTAACCGATGCGACCGCAGCTCTAAGAGCTGAAGCTTTGCTTTCCGTGGGTTCAAGCGCATTTACTCCGCAACGAGAAGATGGGTAAGGTCGCTCCAGTGTGACGGTGCTGCTTCCCACAGCTGTCTACAAGTTGACAGGGTTGATTGAGAATGAAACTTAGATTGCCTCAGCACAGGCACTCCTGAGCAAGTTCAGAAACGATCAGAACACTGGTCATAGAAAACTCGCTCATAGACAAGCTAATTTGAGTGCCCAGACCCAGCTGCCAATCAACCTAGTTAACTTCGCAGTGTCCACATGATCTGGGACTCAAGATAGGCTTGTATATCTAGCTAGGGATTTTATTATTATTATTTATTTATTAGCCTTTCCTCAGGCTTATATCTTACAGTCATTTAAATACAATTCATGTATTACTAAAGTGATGACAAATCTGGCTAAAAATTGCTGTATCTTTGGGTTGGTGATTGTCAAATTCATTCAGACTAGATACTTCTTATTTCAAGTGATTCACCAGGAATTTTTTTGAGAGCCTGTCACTCTTTAAAGTAATGGTAAATCTTGCACAGATTTCAGGAGGTACAGAACTGGGCTGTAATTTTATCAGGTTTCTGTTTACACCCTCTACTTTGCTTCTTGGCTACCTGCCAGAGAGATACCAGAGGTAGCATTAGATATTTTACTCAGTATGACCAAGGTATACTCAGCTGCTACTGGCTCTTCCATCTAATTTACTGTAGCAGCCATTCTTTGCACAGTGATTACTAAAAAATGTACAGAAATACTGTAGGAAATCACAAGTTCGTCTTTCAGTTATCATCCAAATCTGCTGACCCTGCCTTCCTCCTTGCTTCTAGATTTGACACTTTTGTTCTTATCCCCTTCGTTTCACCTTCAGCTCTAACTGCATATATTGTTTTAAAACAAATTCAGAAAAAATAAAGTACTTCCTGATCATATCACCTGACTACCAGTACAACCTTTACAGAATTGACTTCCCAAAATAATAAATATTACCCTACATTCTCCCTAATGTAATAAATCATATCCCCTATTGCTTCTCAAACATGACCTGCTTAAACATTAGAGATTAACTAAAAACCATGCCCAGGAGTCCTTAGCCCAGCGTAAAGAGCACATTCCTAATCATTAGAAAATGTGCATATCTGGCTGGTTTATGTGGGCTATAACTAAACGCTGGCATTGCTCAAGAGGTGTGTGTGGCAAGAAGCACAGTGACAGGCAGCAGGGGTGGTGGGTGAAGTAATAAGTAGGTGAAATAATGGTTGTATGTGGCAATGTGGAGTTAATGGCTAATCTAGGGATTTTGTGCCTTTTCGTGGCTGGCCCCAGTTAAGCTTTGTGTAAGATTACTAAAGCAGGAGATTTGTTTGTGGGAATACACGTGTGCGGGATTGATGGTAACGTGCATGCCTGAAAGTGTGTGCATTTTTTAATACATGCAACGTCCATCTGATTCTTGGTGAACTATAGAAATGTTAACCAATAAAATAGATTGTACAGGTTAAAGGTGGTTTGCAAGCAACTTTATTTGATACTGCATTTAAGAGGAACAAAAGTGAGTTTTTACTACACAGAGGTTTTTAAATTCCTGGGGGTTTACATTCTACTGTTATTGGTGAACAGATTTGTCCTTTTAGGAGTAGCTGTTGATGAATCTCAAGAATTAAATTTGTTTCGTGTTCAAATGAATGAGCTGTAAAACAGGTCTTGACAAAATATTAGTAACTTTGGGAATCTAGTTAATCTGACAGTGTTTTCACATCGCTATCTCAACTTTTACCTCTGTTTTTGAAAAAGTTAGCTTTTCATCTGAAGCATGTACCCATGTAGTGTTTTAACTGGCCTGACCACAAGTGGCAACTGCTCTAATTTCACAAGAAAGCATTCTCAGACACTGAGAATATTCATGGTACATGAATATTTTTTATCTGCAAAGCAAACAAGCTCTTTCATTTTCAGCTGACTAACTTCCCATGGAAATTAATCCACTAAACAACAGTAGTTAAGTCCTTCACCACTTCCCTGCATACCCCCTTCATCTGTGAAGAAAGGAAGGAAATCACCAGAGATAATAAGGTCATCTTCGTATTAAGAAATGAGTAGAGAAAATTTGGAAAGATTCATGTAATATTTCAGCTTGGTTTTGCTCAACAAGAGGAAGATCAAATGCTAATACAGCAATGGGGAATGGGAAGAATGTGGGATGGGTAGCAAAGAAAAAGGACTAGATGCAGACAAAGGCAAAAAAACAATGTTACTGTGTCAAAATGAAGTACCTGAGAAGTGAATATACCATTTCCAGCACTTTGGGGGGGGGGGGGAAGGAATTTCACAACAGTTCAGGGCACCTCCCTTGTGATAAGAGAAAACTAGTGTAGTTTGTAACTGGAACACACGGATTAGAAGGGATTTGCAGTTGAGGAAACACAGAAGTAAAAATAAAGAGGGGTACCACCATTCTATGAGCAGGAAGCAGTGTTCTGCAAATAAAACATAGGGAATAAGCTAGCTCATAATTTAGTTCCAATCTATTTTTGGAAAAGATGGTTACAGAGTGTACTGAGAGGAGAGGACTGCGAGATTGTTACAGACCCCTGGGTGGAAGTTTTGGAAGTAGCTGGAAAACTCCATATCGTTAAAGAGATGGTGCCGCTTAGATGCAAAGAACCAGTCAGTGAGATTTCAAATTCCCAGTTAATAGTTTGGGGAATACACACTACTCATAGTTGGGGCCAGACATTCTGGACTGTGGTAGTCAGTGAATTCCTCCTCCAAACTGTCACTAAGCATGTAAGAAGTAAAGCTTTTGGATGGTTGAAGAATATGCCCTTGGAGGCCTGACTATAAATAAGAACAGCCCGGGAGTAGGTGATCACAAGTTGTGTAATGAAAGCTAGGGATGAAAGAAAGTAGAATAGTCTCAATTTCAGAAAGGGAAACTGTGATAAATGAAGGGACCTGGCAATAAAATCAGCTTGTATAATGAAAATAGGAATTTGAATGTGGAAGAAACAGGTATCTTAAAACCAAAATTGCTAATTCCGTTGGGATTTTGTATCTCAGACAAGGCATAAAGGTTTACAGGTGGAGGCTCCAGGGCATAAATGGAAGAGAAGTGGCATCAAGAAAGAGGTAAGAATAAGCAGAGAGCATATGACAAAACAGAAAAAAATGGTCTGGTTCAGGAAAGATCTCAAACATCAAGAAATGTGAGAATGAAGGGAGAATTTATCTGGAAAATCAGATTAATTTAGACCTTGCGTACGATATCTGGAAAACCAGCAAGATGTTATCCAGCTGTGACGTAACATTGTAAGAAAGAAGTGATGTTGGTTTCCAGTGAGGAAGAACTGGAGTTTAGAGATAGTCTACATCTGATTCTAAAACTAAATGCGTATTTCGTCTCGATTTTCAGTAAAGATGGTGATGTTGAACACGAGGTTAGAGGGCAAGATGGCTAATAGCTAAGGAGGGAAAGGAAATTGCTAGTATCACATGTAAGATGAAAATAAACCACAGTCTACAGCCTCCGGGCAGCAAGAACAGATAATGCCCATTCCAGAAGTCAGAAAACAGTGTCAAATGAAATCACTTGTCTCATGGCAAGCTTTTCAAAGTAAGTATAGCAGGAAATGAGAAAGAGTAATGTTTGTTTACAAAAGGTGGACCTTATCAGATTAACCTAATATCTTTCTGTGATAACATCATTCAACTTCTAGATAAAGGAGGAGATGATAGGAATTAGCAGAGCAGTACCAGAGACTAATGGAGGTGATGGACTATCCATAGAGGATAAAGCAAAATCTAATCATCAGAAGTGAAGTGTCTGAGTAAAGGTTGTCCTCTTTTCTTCCTCCCCTCCCCAAATCAGTTTTGGGGTTAAACCTATTAGATGTTTCCCTTAATGACACTGACACAAGATGATGATGGGAAATAAATTTGTAAATGACCCTGTACTGGGAGGTACCAACCATAAGGAGAACTAGGAAACCATACACAATTAAACTGTTGGAGAAATAGAAATACAGTTGACTTCCAGAGTAAAAAGCAAGACCTTTAGGGATTAATATCAGAAATTTCCTCCAGCAGCTGGGAGCTCATCACTTCAAAAAGATGACAAAGACAGAATATTCTAGTTTATCGCAGCATGATACGACATGCCATTCAGTTTTAGCATTGGAATGAGAAATGCAATCTTAAGCATGGCTGGGCAACAGGTTAAGTGCCTTCACACAGGCACTTAATTGGCAGTGTGGAAGTACTTATTTGGAGCTCCACACGGGCGGCCATGAGCTGGCTTTGAGAGGTGACAAACTGAAGGGGTTGATGTGCCATGATTATTTCTGTTGCCTTCATTTGAGCTTTGTTCGTGTTGTTAAATTGGGTAGGGACAGAGATCCACAAGCTGTCAAGCCAGTTTGTAATTAAGCCATGACTTAGCGTGGCTTAATAAGTTACTACTCCACAGACAAGCTGTAATAACTGCCTGCGCGCACGCTCCCAGCTTGTCCAGCTGCTGAAGTAAAACGTGTTAGTTTAAGCTACTACACGCTGCTATAGCATCCTAGCTGATAAGCAATAATTTGCCTTGGTAACCCAGTCACTTGTGAGCATACGTTCACAGTTTTCCTTCTTGCTACTGGGAAGCTCAGAACTCAATGCAGTATTGTAGGTAGCATGGGAGATAGGCTGGAAATGTCAGCTTTGTTAACTTCTTGCTGAGATGTCTCCCTCGGCAGGCTAAAATCTTGCTGAACATTTTACTTCCATGTTAGAAAAACAATTTTTGCTTAGACTGCTCTCACCCATCATCCCTAATATGTCATCTTTATTACTGCCCTGGTTTGTTCTTCACTATCATCTTGGCTCTAGATTACTTTTTCTATGCTTTGACTGAAGTATTTTAAGAGAGCTTAAAATGCTCAAGCATAATCAAGCCTAAAGTACTTATAGTCTTATCTTTTAAACTTACGGTATTGAAGAAGTCAATCAAGTTTGGCTAGTAAGTTTGCTTTTAGGCTCTGTAAAACAGACAACTTCTGGTAAAAATAGCCTCTCAATTTTCAAACATCTTTCAAATGCTGTATAGATACAATGTTATATAGCACAGACCATTCTAATGAAAAATCAAAAATAAGCATGAGATTCAAAAAGAAAAAAATAAATCTGAAGAAATGATCATTGAAATATGCAGCTATTAATCAAGATATAATACTACTGATGCAGCTCCATTGCTGCCTTTTTCTGCCCACTTACACTTCTGCCCTAAGCACGTCTCTAATAGTAATCTAATAACCACAAGTTAACAGCTTCCTGCTTTGTGATATTTTCCTAATTCACGTAGAATCATCATTACTGTTAATTCGCTATTTTACCCTTCCTTACTGTGACTATGAGAAGTAATTGCCTGGGAGAGTGGCAAAGGTTGCTTCATAAAAATCAGTGACACTTCAAAAATACTTTCCCACATTTCCATTCACCACCATCTCTTTTTTCCCCTCCCCATTGCTGCCGGAGAACAACAGCTGGAAAGCCCCAGTGGGAGAGGGAGCTTGTAACACGCTGTTCTCATCTACCCACGGGTAAGAGAAGCTGCCTGGAATGGGGCAGCACACCAGGCAGAAGCAATGCGATCTATGCCAGTGGTTTGTATTATTCGAGGATGTTTCCGGTGAGGGCATTCTGTTAAGATCAGCTGAGTTGTTAAAGTGGAATGGATGTGGCTCATCATCCTTCTGAGGGGAAAACCACCAGCAACCAAACTGTGCACAGTGTGAAGGGTTGCCCTAACACACACCTGAAACATTAATGATGAGCAAAGTGGGTCTTGAGAAGACTGTTCTGTTTGGTTTTTAAAGATCAAGGGGGAAAAAACGTCATCTTCTGACAGAAACTTCACGCGTGTCCAGTAGGTCACTGAACCTTTTCCTAAAGAGCTCTGCTGCAGCAGGGCTGTTGAGTAATTGATACATGCGTGCAACTCATGAATACCAGCTTAAGTAGAAAGGAAAGGTGGCAAGAAATTAAACCAAGAAGAGCAAGCGTACAACAAGGGAAGGGCCTCTGTTTCTCTAAAATCTTGTACCATCTAAGCAGTGCTCTGGTATCCATCCCAGTGGTGCACAACCCAGGGGAAGTGGCCCGTCAGGCCAGAGCCGCAGACGTGACCACGTGTGAACTTGCTAATGGAAATGATGGTGACGCAGAGTCACCAGCAGCAAACCCACCCGGTCAGATCGAGAGGCTGCACACCAGCTTGCTGGGAGGTAAAGCTAACAAGCACCGTCAGCAAGAGAGAGAACACTGACTTCAACCGAAGCTCCTAAGATGTTACAAGAAAGAGTTAATTTTTCCTTTTCTGCATTTCTGTAGAGTGGTTTGATAGGCGCTATCCCCGACCATCAAAGCAGCCCGTGTCAGACACTTTGTCACATTGCGGCCACTTCAATTTTAAGCTCTTTGCTTGAAGCTTAACCTTCTGCATGCTAAATCCAGGTGCATCCCCTGCATCGTCTTGCAATATCTACAGTTCAAAAATTAACATTTTTACTGTTAAAACACATAAGTATGTAATGAATCTTTGCAAAGGAAAGCAAAGCAGAATGTAGGCCAGGTTTCATGTTGTTAAGGGTTTTTTCCAATTCACAGTGGTTTTTTTCCCCCCCAATTATATACTAACAGGCAGAACAACTGTTTTAAGGTAAATATGTTGTATTTGGTTTTGAAAGTACTGTCCAATTCTTCTTTTTCTAGTTATTAAATCCTTCCTAACATAGAAAACGCATGTGTTTCTTACTAGCGTATCCACATGGTGATTATTCACAACAAGGGTATTAATTTATATAAGCTATTCTTCTGGCTTCTAGAAATTATATTAGTGTCTGGACAGAAAAAAACCCCACCACTCAGATACATTCTCACCATGGTGACCTATGAGAGAACTGTCACAACAGAAGCTGCTGTTGCCACTACAATTTCCAGAGCTCCCGCTGTTCGTGTTGTTGCTGAAGAAAAAAAAAAATCCACTGCCCTTCGCTGCACTTAAAGCTCAGTAAGATCAGATTGCAGCTTAAAGATAATGCTCACACTTTACTGTACGTCACTATCAAAGAGAAAATGAGATGATCAAAATATGCCAACCATAATAATAGTGTCAACATTAAGTATGCTGCGTACTTCCTTCGAGGTACCCAGCGCTCCGACTCCCTCCTGTTTCGGCAAAGGGAAGCTCTCAGCACGACCAGAGCCTTCGGGTTCAGCTCTGCGCAAGCCCGGTCCCGCTGATCTTGGTAAGAGTACAAGCCAGGTAAGAAGTAGAGGATTGATCCCCCTCACAGGAAAAATAAAGGCTAGTGGTGTTATTGAAACACAAAAATAAGTTAGTAGTTGCAGTTAAAGAGAAAATATGAAATAAGAATAGGCGTGTTGTGTCTCTGCCCGGTGAATGCTATGAACTCTGTTCCCAGGCTCCGAAGGGCTGCCAGTTAAAACAGGCGTGTTGCAAATGTGCCTTTTTGCCCATAGGAGAACACCTAAGAGCAATGCCTGAAGCATACATTTTTAACAGGCTGCCTGTTACCCAACTAAATAAGCGTGTTTCAAATGATTAGGAAAGATTTTCTAATTTCAAAGATTATCTAGAGCTAGTGACAAGAGGACATCGGATTTTAAATGTGAACGTTCAACTCCAGAGAAGTGAGCAGTTTCATGAATTTTATACTCTGCAGTACAAAAATGAAACAAAACCAACAAAGTCTTGGGGATAGGACTTGACATTTTAAAAGCAGCATTTCTGGAAGTGAAAGGGCCCCCAGAAGACCTCTGATTAGCCTGCTCGGTATCAAGAAACTATGGAATAAATAACTCCCAGAGAAACTGCTGGGATATCTATAATTAACTATGGCTAAGGGAATTAGAGTTGGAAGTTACTGTGATAGTTGTTAAGCCTCAGAAATGATAAAGTGAGCAAGTAAGAGAAATGAAAGTTATTGGAGAAAATGCTCCAAACCCTAAACTGATCATTGTTATTAGTGACATCTCCTGTGTGAACCGTATGCGGAAAGTCATCCATTTTTCACAAGCTGTGAGATTAGGGTCAGATGCACCATTGGCAGTTTTATTATATGTAATTTATAAGATCTTTAAAAGTCATGAAAAAAGGTTCATAATAGGAATTATGCTGTCTGGGAAATGGAGACTCAAATCCAATTATAATTCCACCGACTTTCTAAGCAGGAAGGTAAATCTAAGTTTGGAAAACAGTGTGACACAGGATCGCTGCGTATCAGAGATGATTCAGTTTGAGACAAGATTAAACAGATTACTTTTGCATTCATCTAAATAGCTCGGGTTGATCAAGACTACCATACAATAGATTAGAATTTTCTCTGCATTGAAGGAAGCAAGGGAGGGGAGATGGTCCAAAGACACCTTCTGAGGTTTACCCTCCCTTGCAGGGAGGGAAGTCCTTCATGCTTTGGGTGGAGGCAGGCAAAAACCCAACTGAGAAGTACATCCTGAAGTGCAGTTGTACTGGCTCCTTGGCTCCTGGAGGCAAACTGCAAGCGACTGCCAGAACAAGGCACATACTGAAATTGGATTTTCTTGTTTCTATGCTTATTGCTTGTAGATGTAAGTTTGTTTCTATTTTGTAATCAGAGATGTAACCTTTGCTTTGCTAGTATATTTTTTTTTCCCTTCATTTAACTTTGTCTAGTAATAACACGATTTAAAGTAACTGTGGCAAGCACAACACATGATCTCTGAAGAAGCATCAAGTCCAAATGAGTTGGCACACATACCTTTAGGGTACCCACAACCCAGAAGAAATCTGAGAAACCAAGGCATTTCTTAACAAATAGCGAGAGTCAGTGTTACGCTATGGGAAGAAGTCTTTCCAATGGGGCATCCATTGAACATATGAGATCGCACAATTGCAAGTGCCCAACTGCGATTAAATCTGTTGGAGGTTACACAGTGCTCGGGCACTACTGAGGATGCAATGTATTGCAGGGAAGGAGGGGTGAGGCAGAAGAACAGGTAGAACTCCAAGACAGTCAAGTGCAAGCATGGCAGGGGACCACAGAGAGTACGACTACCAGAATAAGCCAAGTGAATATCTGACATCTAGAAAAAAGATTCAAGAAATATCAATATTGCATTCCATTGCAAAAGGGTGTAAGAACAGCAAAATTCCAAAAGCTGGGAAGGAAAAAATGACAACAGACACTGGAAAACACTACGGTGCAAAACTCTTCAATAGTAACAGGCTCAGCTTTTTCATGAAGTGTTTGGGGGGAGGGGGAAAAAAAAAAAAAAAAGAGTTGAGAGGCTCCACAAGACAAGTGTAGTAAGTGCAAAGGTAAATACATAGTGGACACTGCCAAACACTGCTGGTACTGTCATATCACAGTAGGATGCTTGAGACTGGATGCCAGCAGTGTGTAAGTAAAGCAATTCAGAAAACCTCAGTCCCAGTTTATTCAGGTAGAGAGGGACCTTTGGATACAGGCTTTGCAGTGGGGCCACAAACTCCTTATTTGCATTGCTAGATGGGGCTTGGGAATTGTCACTCCTCGAAAAAATGTTACTTTTTTCAATTACTAGCACATCACTATTACATTATTATTATAATATTTTTTGCAAATCAGGAGTAAAAGAAAGGGAGATAGAGTATTAGCAGAGACATAAAAAGAGCAGGGACATTCAGTCTCCAGAGGCTATGGCTTCCAGGTCTGTTTATTCGGTCTGCGACCCTCTGGAATAGACTGTAGGCAAGATGACTGGCTCTGGTAGTGGCAGCAGCCTGCCTCTTACCACCGTTCCTTCCAGAGGCCCTTTCCCCGCTCAGCTACAAAACAGGGGGAGGACCAGAGCCCCTTGAGAAAGAGGGCTTTTAGAAATGAGCTACTGTCAGAACAATTAACCCAGTAATCACTCTTTTCTCCTTACAGGTCTGTGGCACTGCTGGGAAAGAAAGCAACCAATAATGAGCTGTCTGAATTACTTGGCGATACGAATCTGCTCTCAGCTGCTATATTTCTTGGGCACTTATCTCTTCAGGGTGGGAAACTTGCTGCAAGCGACCTGTTGTAAATATTCAGTAATTACGGGACTTTCAGGAAATCTCTGTGTCCTGCAGCAAAGGCCGGGCTGCAGTGTATGGCCCTCTCCCGTCACTAGGGACAGGTGTGGTGCCTCAGAAGTGGGCATCTCTACTGCAGAGCATCTGATGGGAGTTCAGCAGGGTCCTTCGTGCCTGTTTGCTAGAAGTCATGGACGGTCTCAGCTAAAACGTTGTTGCACTGCTGGTCACAGTCTACAAGAGAAGGAACGTTAATCGGCAGGGACTGAGGTAGAAACGCGTTTTTCAACTTCCATGCAAACCTTGTCACCCAGCGGTGTGGTTCTCCTTGTATCATGCCCCATTACATACAGAATCTTAATGACCACTGAGTGTTGAAGGAACAAAAAGAAGAAGTTTTACTCTATTTTCAAGCATGTTTAACTCAAACCACAAAACCAACAACTGCTGAATTCTAGTGACAGAATTACAAGAAGGCCCTGTGTGAACAATGGTGCGGGCAGGAAGGTGTGACTAAAGCCTTAAAGTCTGGGATTTTTCTTTTCCAAAAGCAAAACAAAGGACTGTACACCCAAAGTACACGGAAGCCAGCGAAGCAGAAACCACAGGGGATGAAGCCTCCACTCATCCAGCACTTTCAGATTTAGAGGACAGGGCAATTTTGTGAATCCAGAGATAAGACAGAATCATAGACAAACTCATGCAGATTAGGAATCATGCCTGACTGACTGCAGGAGCAAGAGAAGTACAACACAGCCCCCAAACACTGTCAAAGCTGACATACTTTTGAGAAATGACATAAATTCCTGAAGAAAGGAGGCAGGGCACGCAGCTTGGGGGCATCAACTGTTCTTTCAGAATATTGGAAAAGTGGAGAAAAGTCTAGAGACCTCGATCAATTTACTGAAGCATTTGATCTTGTTTCTTTTGGGGGAAGATACACGCATCTCATTTTCTGTTGCTTGAACACTCATTAGTCATTCGCCAGAAGAGTTTAAAAAGCAAATCATGCAGGAGTCGTCCAGAGAAAATATTGGAGTTTTTTCCTTCTCCCTTAGTTTTTGTGTGGAGGGGAAAGAATTCTGGTGTGAGGATGAGACTATCATAAATTCTGATTTAACAAATATGTAAGTCTGTATCAAGGACTATGAGATCCAAGAGAAGCATTTATTTGGTTCCCAGAGAGAATCTCACTGGCATTCACCTCTTCAGTCACTGCAGCTTGTACTATAACAACAAGAATTGCTTTTCAGGCTGCTACATCACATCAGATTTTAAACAGAACTTGGAGACACCCAAATAATTTGACTTATCATGTTCCCATTAAAGTCTGCTGTAGAAATCCTATTTATTTCAGAAAAGGCAAAATCAGTCTTAAGAGATTTGTAGTAGCATTTAAAATTGCTTTCACACCTAGTTTTATACCATTTCATTCTGTTTACTTCAATGGGGTAATATATGATTTTCAGTCTTAAAAGTAAAACCAGAATCAGGTCAATTTGGGTTGGTTTTTTTTAATATTAATTATTCATTGCCTAAGCCTAGGGACTTATTGGAGCTGAGGCCCGTACACACTTCTGCTAAAGCCATAGCAAAAAGGCAGTGATTATGTACTAGGCCTTCAGGTCCGTAGCGTCAGTAAATTATCACTGCTTCTATATACCTGCAGTGTTTTCAGACAGACCTTTGTATTTGGAAAGTACAGCTGCACTTACCCACATTATTTTAAAAATTGATTTCAAAGGATTCTGCAAAGCATATTCTGAGCACGCATTTAATAAGACATAAATACAAATTAAGGCAACCATTGAAGAAGTGTAAAGCTTAAAGCTTACTAAATTAAATTTTAAAGAATTCACTCGGACTGGAAATCATATCACTGTGTGTGGGCATAGGAGAAGGCTCAGTAAATTCTAGTTCGGTGGGTGAGTCAGCATGAGTCATCAGCAGACATACCATCCTACGGTTATGTGAATCCACAAAGTACATTTAGAAACATTTCACAGTAACAAAATAATGCTATCCTCCTGCTTTTTGTCTAGATGCCATTAATGACAGCCCCAACTTTCCTAAAATATTGTAGGTGTTCTCAGCTCAACATGGGAGGTTAAAAAAAAAAATCCCTCTTTATTTTGGTATTTTCATTAAGGAAAGCTAACACAAATATGAAAAGCTGTGAGGAAAGCCTCAGGTTGTAAATAAAGTCACTTACATAGTTACATTACACTGACAGACAACCAAGCAACATCTGCTTTTCAGGTGGATTTCCGATTACTTGGTTGAAACACGAGGAGCTGCTTTTTCTCTCTTCCAATTTTCATTGTTTCCATCTCTCAAAATTTCAAGTGCACGATAAGATGCTATGACAAATGAAGTTACTTAGCTGACATCACCAACAGTGTCATAAGCAAAACAGCGTCAATTTTGTTTGGGAAGACTTTTTAATTGTGGCATCTTATTGAAAGACTCAATGCAATGTAGATGAGCATTTGTAAGGCTGAAATATTCTTGCTTTCTGCTCTTCCACTTTCCTTAATTTCCATGGAAAATTAAATTGTTTACTTCTTATATTTTGTTTTCTTCAGATTTCATTCTCTTCCAGCACGTCATTCTGTATGTGATATATAATCACCTAGCATAGCCCAATTCGTACAGCTACATAGGAAATGCATTTTTCACTACTTCTCATATTAATTTTGGGAGCTCTGCTATTTACTTTTTCTTCAGTTTGGCTAAAAATAAGGAAAATTTCACAAGTAATAGGGAGGCATAGGATCTAGCAAACAGACACAGAGATTTGGCTGACTGATCACCTCACAGCCCAGTCTGGAAACCAAATCCACTGCCACGATTAGTCATCCCCTTGGATCCCGCTTACTGAAGTGATGCCACACAGACGCAGCCAGATTCACATCGGCTAATTTAGTTACAAAACAGAGGCCGTCGTTCTATCAGATACGTTAAAATCTGTGTAAATAGAAATGGCGTAACCTCTTCTTTTAGGCCACAGGCTCTTGTTTCCCGCTCTCACAGTAGTTTGGGAAATGCGTTTTGAATTTGTTCTCTCATTATCCTCAAGGGGAGGATGTTTCCTGGATTTACTCCTAACTATTATGTTTTGTTTTCCTAATAAATTCCTTTCCCAGGTAAGTTGTCTCTGTACCACTTATTAGTATTTCAGGCAATTGATACTGCCCTTCATTTGCTATTGCTATGCGCTAGTCGCCTTAGTAAAAACCTGTGGGTTTTTTCTTTTTTTTTCATGAATTATATAGTAACTCTTGCAAAAAGAGCGTACGCCCCTTGAAGGCTTTGCGAGAAGCTCTGAGGACAAAGTGTTTTGTGCCAGAGGCACCTTAATGCTGGACTTGGCCTTCCAGCCTTTAAGCGCAACCGCAAGGACAAACCCAGCGCCACGTTTACCGAACGTCTCTGGTGTTTACTCGCTGGGAAATCAGGGCTGCCAAGTCCCCACACGCAACCCAAAGATTTCAGCACTTAACCCAAGTTGTAGGTGAAATGAGTTAGCAACATGTCTGTTACTAATAGCTAGCCTGTTGCAGAAAATGCACACAAGGAAAATCAGAAATACTTTTCTTCAACCACGTTCGGTCAATAATACTGTTCGGTAATAGTTTTACTTCAAATATTTTACTCAAAGTCAAATCTTGCAGGACATTGCTACTTTTTGACTGTAAACAGTGGAGAACAGAAAACATTTTCTGAAGAAAAATACATTGTTGTAGATACATATATGCAACATACAGTTATGTACCTACACATATTTCTCTTTTTAGACTATATTCTCAGCATGTAGTCTTTCCACAGAAAGTCAATATTCAATATGCTTTGTATATTTTAAGCTGTATTTGATACAGAAATGTAAAGTAGTGTCTATTTTAGTAAACTCATTATCAAGTGTTGCTGGAAGCAACACTCAGCCTTCTGATACATTGCTCTGTCTTCATTATTCCCTACAATTAAAGTGGGCTGATGAACACTAGTTTAAATTATCAAAAATGAGACAAACTCCCTATTTCCTTACGCTTTTTATCAGCTACTGAAACGCACATTTTCTGTAATTTTGGGGGAGTTTATTTCCAAACTTTCTACAAGTAGGGGAAATCCAGTCTGGTAACCACACCACAGGTTCAGAACAAAGGATTTGTCCAAGATGATTTAATACGTGGCTGTAACAGATGACCTAACAAACAATAACTCTAGAGTTACCTTTGAGGAAGAATCCCTCTTCCAGCAGAGCTTGAAGGAGGTGCATGGAATTTCCTTTTCTTCCACCACAAGTGCTCCCAGGAGAAACCTTAAAACTGAGGTTCACAGACTCACACCTAAAAACTTCCACTCAAACCCACCGAGTTGGAGACCTCACAAGTCATCTGCAGGCTTACAAGAGGGAAAACACAGGTGTATTTGCCTCCTTGCCTCCCTTAAATGCTTTCAGGTGCATTTAAAAGGAAATCCCTGAGCCACAGTCCCTGCTCAGCATCTCACCTGCCTGGGCAGCAGAAGCTGGAGGCTCCTGAGTGCTCTGGTGGTCCCTGCTCTGTCCCTTTCGGGCTGCCTGAGGGGGTGGGATGGGTTGGTCTGTCTCAGAGCTGCTCCTCCTCACTTCAGCTACGCAGTGGGTGAACAGGTATCCACAAAAGCACTTGGGTACCTCAGTGCCCTTGAGACCTCATGTGGGAATTTGAATGAGGAAACTCCAGCCCCCCCCCCAAGTCTTCAGGAGGGCTTACTGCAAGGGTTTGGGACACTTATTCTTAAAATTCTGCATAGCCCCTCTAGTACTGTACCTAATGCTGATTTTCTGATTTAAGCCATTCCTGAATGAGCTTATGATATCACTTTCTGTCTTGATAGACAGTGGATGAATTCCGCTGAGGAGATATGCCGTCATTCTGTATCCTTGTATTCTGTGTCCTTGCTGGAAAGGGACTAGTACAGGCTTTTTCTATTCTAGCAACAGGTGGATTTCCTATGATGAAACTGCTGAGTAATCTTGGTCATTTTCCAGTGTACTGCTTCATTTAATGTAATTTAGAGCATCATTTTCATGCCTGTAGCATTTAGGTAATTGCTAGCTAAGAGTTGCTGATAGCATCAAACATTCAGCTCTGCTGTGGAGACATACTGCTACATTTTCCAGTTTAGATAAATTGGCTCTCAAGATTGGGTACCAGTGTTGATGTTTCAAATTGAAACAAAAAAGAGAGAAAGTGGGAGAGAGAATGAGTGAAAGAGGGAAAGGAAAGAATGAAGGAAGCAAGCTCTGGAGACAAAGTTGGGGTTAAAGTTTTTCATGATGTTGTTATGTAAAATAGCTGTTTAAAGACACATGCAAATTGTTATTTTTTCAGCACCCTTTAATTTTGCTGCTTGTTAGATAAAGTCAAATAAAATTTCTAAAAGTAAAAATGAAGCATGACAAAATCAAACTAAGTTTGTTCATTGACAGTGACCCTTGTGCTTTGGCAATGTTTAATATCACTTCAAGGTTTTTTGCACGAATAGAATGACTATGTAATATGCAGGGCAGTGGGGAATCTGACCATATTTTACAGCTTTATGTGTATATTTATGGACCATATGCATATACATATATATATATATGGATGCGAGAGACAGAAAGGCTAGATGTGCGTGGGTGATGATGAGGGCCATAGAGCAGAGCTGTAAAAAAAATCAGCTTAATAAATGCCAGTTGTTTCATTTTCTCTTTTTGCACACCAATACACTTCTGTAAACTGACTGTGGGCAATGTTAGCATCTGAAAAAAGAATTGTGCGTGTGGCTGAGCTAGCTTTGACTGGGTGGGAAAGTGGGAGGCAGTGAGGAGGCAGCGGTAGAAATTGCAGATTATACATGCTTAGGAAAAAACCACGTCAAATGCGAGCATGTAAAAGCTGCTGGGTGTCAGAGCGCATAGTGCTGAGCCAACATTGTTCTGCTCTCTGAACTGATTGATGAGCAGATTTGACATCTAGCAACTCCAGTCATGGCACACGATGAGCAATTTTGGAGGAAAAAAAAAATCCAGCGGGGGCAGGGGAAGAGGGAAAACTGGCTACTCAGCACGGTCGGGGTAAGGCTAGCTCTGGCTCGGTCAAAGCCACATCTCCGGTCTTTTCCCAGTGAGAGTCTGACCCGGAATTGCTCTGTGGTGTGAGCCCCATCCTTCCTTAGATGTTGCTAACGGTGCAAACCAGTTAATGAAAGGCTTGCGCCTGCTGCAATTTTTGTGCAGAAAGTGCGCGGGCACGGGAAAACGGAGTGAGAGGATGTTTGTGCTGCTTGTGGGCAACGGGTGGATTGGGACGATGAGGTGCGTAGGACGGCAGAGCTGCTTGCAGGACTGTCCTGCCCGGCGCTGCTGGAGTTGAGTAGCCCTGAGGTTTCCCTGGAGCGCGCCGATGCACGTGGTCTTCGGCTGACCGCCGCTTTGCTTGGAGGCCAGGATGGAGTGGGCAGCCATGGAGCGGACCTGGGGATAAGGACTCATAAGGAAGTGCTGCCAGAAGACAGTGCAGTGGAAACCAATGCATGTAAAACTGCTTAATTATACAGTGGTTAATTATATATATTATATCTAAATGTAGAGAACAATGAGTAGGAGTAGCCCATATAAGTTGGTTGCCTGCAAAGGAAAAAAAATCCCCTAGGTACTGCAGCTGGGTAAGCGAATTTCATCTTACAGGTTTGTTTCTTCTTTTTCTTTTTTTGGAAATCCAAAAAACTTCTCTTGTAAATTTGCATAGCCGTCAACTTGCTGAGGGTAATGCTACTAACTACATTGCCGAGAGAAGTCCTCCCAAAAGACTAAAACCTGTGGGTTTTCTTTCTTTGCGCATCACTGATTCATCGCTTGCTCTCCTCCCTCAAGATTTCCAGTACGTCAGGACCTGACTGGAGGAGCTGTCTGTCATACTTCCAGTTAATCAATGACCTACTTTATTATTACATTTAAAGCACGGGCTCAAAGAGAGGCTTTTTGCATCGAGTGAAGATCTGATCAATAACTGGCATGAAGGACACGGCAGGGAACAGGGCTGTGGAAGAGAGAATAGTTTTTACTAAATGTCATTTCATGACACCTCCCCTTGGTAGTCCAGTCTATTTTAGGTACCACAGGATGTCATCATTCCAGTTACTCTTTCAAATACAGATGTGCAGATTGTGGAAATATACTGAGCATTGAACTGGAAGCCTTTCATATAAATATTAGCACATCACAGAAGGAAACAAAACAAACTTTATTTTCATCCCCCATCGTTTAATTGTATGCATCTTCTCAGAAATAATTGCAAGCACAATACAACTCAGCCAGCCTTAGGAAGTTAAGTGGAACAGTGAGTTGTTGTCGTGTGTGTCCCCCCCAATTATTTTCTACTGGACTAACAGCGGGCAACTCTGCTATGAAACTGATTTTGTAAGAAAGACTGCTTACCGGGTTTTTTTTGGGGGGCAGATTTGTTCCTTTGTGTGTTCTGTACCACAAACACTACATTTCATTACAAAAGTAACCACTTGATACTTTTGTGCACCTCTGCAAAACTGCCATGAGTAGGAGAAATTAATTGGGTTCTCCTTTGTCTCGTTTATCACCAAGAGGATTGCTATTATGTTTCTATCATACTATATATAACTAACATATATATATATATACACACACGTACACGGTTATGCTTCTGCAACCTCATCTAGCCAGTAGATTCAGTGGATTTATATTGGTCTCACCAAAGACCAAAACCACCCACGCACTGGCACAGCTGAAGAAAGATTTGTCAGAGTCCTTGTTGTCACTGCCACGACCGGAGTTGGAGAGACCACGGTTTGAGTTTGAGATCCGGGCTGAGTTTGCGTGGCTCCTAACGGGAGTCGTCTCACCGAGCTGTAGGCAAATGTTTGAGTCGATCAGAAGGGTAAGTAGTCACCCTCACGTCTGCAGAGGGTTAGTCATGAGGGACACCTAAGGTCTGATGCATCTTCTAAAGGTGTCTAACGTTCTCCATGAGTCAAGCCAGGAAGCCCAGTGAGACCCCGTCCCTAAGCGGACACCTCGGGAAGCGTTAATGCTAGCTGTTTTCAGTCAAGGCCTTAATGTGCTCAAGGAATGGTCCTGACCTGGGAGGAGAGGACTGATAGATCCTCCCTCTGTTGTAAGAAAAATGGGGATTCCTTAAAATCTTGTGCCACTGGTAACTTCCCAAGCGACTCTGAAAAAAACCCCCAAACTGTTACACTTGAAATGTGTGGGTTTTTCAAGAGCCAGAGCTGGTTGCAGCAGTAACCTCTTTCCAATGATAGCAAACACTATTCAGGAGAATGGAATCTTGTGGAGCCAGAAGAGGTGCATGCTAATGAAATTGGGGTGAAACCGTGTTGCTCTTACGATTTTGGTTCCTGCCCATCTTTGCATAAAGGGAGGAGTTCCAACGCTTGCGATATATACTCTGCAGTGCAAAACCTCCTTACATTGTCTACCTGACCTGTTATTCTGCAGCTTGGAGCAAAGCAGCCATTCAGAAGCGTTACAGAAGACAGACATCCGCTCCTCTTTCCCAAAATCAGAGCAGTTTTGGGATAGGTGAAAGGATGAAAAGGAGATGAAAGTACCCAGCATTGTGCCGCTTCTCCTCCTAATACCAAAATTTAGGCAGCGTAACATGCAATCCTATCACAGGTGACAGAAAAATACAGGTAATACCTTTAAAACTGGGCTTTAATAAGAGTCAGGTCAGGGCTGCTCTCTCTGCTCTTTGGATTCATTGTATGGAGAGAAGAATTGCTGTCAAGGCATCAGAAGCTTTGTATGTTAAGACAAATGCCAATACCTAAAGCTAAGCACCTAGATAAGCATCCCAGTTTCAGGTTCTCCCCAAGCACGTGGCTTTGGCATTTTGCAAAATAGCATTTCACAAAAACGTATTGGTATGTAAGCAAGCTACGGTTTTAAAATGCCACATTAAGCTAAGTGATAACAGGAAAACCTAGGAGTACAGTGGTGGAGCGGTTAAAATGGGTTGCTAGGATGCTATGAGGATGACTTTGAGATTGTTCCAAAGAGGGTCTCCTCTCAAAACTGTAAACACGCAATTGGGTTGAAGAGTCAAAAGCAGATAAATTAGATGTTAGCTACAATGCTCTCTGCTCTCTACCAACCGGAAGTTGGTATTTTTTAACTGTTGTAGCTCAAAGGGCTCCAAAGATCAGAAAGGCCATGAATGCTAATTAGTATGAAATAATAAGATTATGTAGAAAGAAATCCCATTTATTTAGTTGTAAACTGAATAATTAGAGATGGAAATTAGTAGCCATGGGTCACATAGTGCCATCATTTTGAGAAGAAACTCATTGTAAGAGCTGATTTAAACTGCAAAACAGAAGAAACAACAGAACAGAATGTAACAAATTTAACAAAGGAATCAAATCATATTGACGTGGTCACATTTCAGTGAGAAGGAGATCTTCTCCCAAACCCTGACTATATTTGTTCAGGCTCTCATATGCTAAATCTCCCTGAAGGGTGATTTTTCTTGGGCAGCTCAGACGGATCCGCTGCCATATCGCAAGCCCCTCTCCCGCCCCTGCGGCACAGAGCAGAGCTACCGGTGGCCTGCTTCACCCTGACTGCGGAGAGGCTCGCCGGGAATACACGGTTCCTTCCAAAGGAAGAAAACCGATCAGCCGGTTGCTCAGTTAAATGCAAACTACTTGGCCTTTTGCCCCTCTTTTTGCTCCTTCTACGACTGTCCTGTTCTGTGAATGAGCTGTTTTGCCACTGAAGTCATACAAATAATAAAAAGGGTGATGCGGTGTTTCCTGCCTCAGCGTGACACGGACCCTGCAAGCTCCAAGCACCTCTGAAGCCTTCAGTCCGACGTAGGTAGAAGATGGCTTCCAACAGGCCGTGGTATAAAGTGTCCCTCAACCACAACCTCCTCCCTTTTGCACTTCTCGCTCTTTAGATTATTCTCACCTCTGGAAGGCGGAAAAAAGAGCGTGTGCCTCCACATTTTGTGCAGCTAGCGCTGGTGAGCGCCATAGGGAACCGAGATCTACCCCTCACCGTACCCACGCGGAAGAGGGAGGAATGGAGCTGGCTTCTGTGCCGCTGCTGGCTCAGGACAGCGTTTCTTAGCTGCCTCAGACCCAAGCGGCCCTCCCTATACAAAAAGCCTCCGTGATGGGTCCGGAGTAGGGCTTGTGCAGCCTCTGGAAAACTCGAACAGGTACACCTGGAGCAACGGGGAAAACAGCCCCGCCGAGCGAGGAGTACGAGGCATTTCTGGACGGCTGTTCACGTGCTTGGGGTATCTCACAGCATTCACCGATGCTCTCTGCACCAAGGTATCCAGAATCCCACACCAGAGATGTGACTGCAGCTGCCCTAGTCTGACTTGAAAACCTGACAAAAATTTAGGAAACGCACCATCTTTTCTGTGTTTGCATCAGATTCTGCATATGCCGAGGGCTGAATCTCCAGCCTGAGGGTTTATCTCCATTTTCCGTGGCAGTGATGTTAATCCAAGTGGTTACTTTGATTTACATAGAGCTCCTGAGTTACTCTGTCACAATGTTAAGCAAAAAGATCCACTGGAAATGCAGCAATAAAAATTACAACAAAGGCCAATTAGGTTCTTTTTTCTCTGCGTTATTCACACAAAGAACATTTTAAAAGGTGAATTGCTGACTGAGGCACCACTCCAGCTGGGATGAGGATAATTTGGGGTTGGTAACTGTAATAGCTTCTAAGCAAAATTCATTTGCTGCCAGTAGTGCAGCTCTAACTGATTTTCATCTGCACTTTTAATAAAGCAATTACAAAACAGCATAGTCTCCGCTACGTGAAAGTGTCCAAAGCTGGGACAGAAATTAATAATGTAATAGGGTAAGGTACCTAGGGTCCGGATAAAGTGTCCTGGAATTAGAAATGCTAATGGCTTGTCTCGCAGATCGCTGGGTTGGTGTGACCGTGGGCACGGTGGCCTGCCGTGAAGCCCACCCTGCACTTCGGTCACTCCGGAGCCCGGGAGCCAGCTCTGCCACGCGTCCGGGTCTTCCCAGCACGCTCACGCCTTCGCAGACATGCCAGAGGAAGGGCTGCTGCGGCCGTTTCCCAGCGCCGATGCTCCCGACGTATCTCACCAAAAAGACTAGGGCTGTGACAAGGAAAATCCTTTCTGCCTGCTTTCGCGAGGATTTGTTGATTCAGGACTAGACCTAAGATTTGTGCTGAGACTTCCAGTGTCTCAGAAAGGCTGGAAGGTCTGATTACAGCTGAGGTGAATGGAGGAAGATTTCAAAAAGCTTTGCAAATTTCAGGAGTGCTTTGCTGATCAGAAAGAGCCATTTCAGCAGTCCACAACTCCACGCGAGATACTAATAAGGAGGAAGAATAGGTTAGAAGGAAGGCTTAAATGAATTGTCACTTAGGAAGTTTTCGCTGTGACTAAACATTTCTGGAGAGATCTTTAACTTAACTTCTAATAAACTTAAGTTCTTGGAATACCCTTCTGCTGTTTCAAAGAACGTACATTCACTTATTCAGAAATATTGGGCAAGACTCTTAATTTTGCTGTGCTGTAGAGTCCTTATTTGTACAGGCATCCTACTTGCCTTACGTGAAGTTCACGACTAAACGCACCAGCGTTTGTGGAGCATTTAAAATACTTGGATGTCAGTGAGACAGAAGTTAAGAGCATTTGGTATGAGTTATATCCTACGTTCTTTCTCCACATATTTTAGTCATATGATCTACATCTAAAAGGAATAAAAGCGACTAGCATTGCTTTCCTTAAGACAAGTAAGTCTTCTTTCTAGCAGCTTACAATCTGGCCCTGCAGCTTTGGCTGTCTGCCAGGCAAGTTAGTGCTTGTATCACGTAGGCTAATGTAACTCTTGAATCACTTGACTAAATTTAGATGCTTGCCTCAGAATTGCCTCCAAACACTTAAATAGACCTCGCAAAGATGCTTTTCAGGTTTTGTGGGGTTTTGTTCTTTAAATCAGACACACGCTTTTAATTTGGCTTTTTTTTTTTAATTTCTTCACTAGAAATGTTGTTATTCATAGTTACTCATTCAAAAACGCTAACTGAAGAGCTGAGAGGTGCTTTCCTCGCACGGCGTGCGCTCAGCAGCACCAGGTGCCCGAGTGCCTAGGTGCGGGAGCAACGTGCGGAGCGGCTGGTCTGTTTTCTCCACTGGCAGCCCCCAGGAGAAGCATCCACAGCAAAAGCTCTGCAACTCAGCGCTATATACCCCAAAAGACAACGGCTGCGGCGGTATTGTCTCTTCTGGTGCTACTCATTGGGAGAGTGACTTCAGGCCTAAGGGAAATCAAAGGGACCTGTTTGGGTTACCTCCCCTCCAGCCTTCCCTCCCTGGAGGTGTGGGAGGTGTGGGAAGGCGGAGGAGTCCAGCGAGGCAGGTTTGCAGTCACGCCTCACCACCCCCTTTGGCTGATCCCACACTTGGTGTTGGAGCTGTCTTTCTGACTCGTTGATGGTATGATGCTGCGATGCTTGATGTAAGATCAAGCAAGTCAGCAGCTGTGAGCTGATCCCTGGCAGAAATGCACCAATTCACTTTTGGGTGGTGGTCAGGCCCAGTGACACATCTGATGAGGGTCTGAGAGACTCAACCTTGGTCAGCACGACCCACTTGCTGGTGTGAGACCGTAAGCTCACAGAAAGTCCGACAGACTCGCATGAACCACTGGGGAAAAGACGTGACTCCAGGGCATTCCTGAGCCTCTGGGCAGAAACCCCATTTTCTGAGCTAAGCCACATACCATCACTTTTTCTTTGAGGGTTATTAAAACAAAGCTGTCCAACAGAGGATAAGCTCATGGATGTTTTGGAGTTCATGATACACTGTACATATCGGTATCTGGTTGTCAGTGTACAGAAACTTGCCTGCTGCAGAGTTTCAGAAACAGAAAGCAAAGGCTTTAACTCGTGTGTTTGAGAAACGCCACCCAGAATAATCGGGTGACTAGCAGAATGAGATTTATGAGAATACATATGAAAGCTTCAGCTGTAAACAGCTAGCTATATCATGACCATGCGGAGACAAACGACCCTGCAGTTTAATTAGCGACAAGGATGTGCGGTCCCTGCTGCCGTACTGAGGCAAGTGATACGTCTGCGTGAGAAGCAGAAGCAGAAATTCTGGAGTGAGCTGGAGACGGTGTTGGCCTCCTCAACCTCTATACATCACTCAGGGTGCTAACAGCTGACTCCACTCATGTTTTGTGTTCTTATAATGCATGGTTAATATTCACTCAGTCACTGGGGCAGCTACGTTTGGTTTATCCTGTGTAACTGATGAGTTTATTCCAGAAATACGTACCGTAGCATCCCTTACATTTTTCTCTGAAGCATCTGATATTGGCCAGGGTCAGATCCTAGATTCTTTGGACCAGCTTGGAAATTCTTCCTTGTTTTATTAAACAAAGTCATAACATTTTCCTTGCATATGGCAAATAGCCACACTCGAAGCTTAAAAACCAATACATTAGCAACATTTACCTCAAAAAGAATCCGAATGAGCTGTAGCATATATTTATAGATATACATACAGATATGTATGTACATAAATACATATCTATAGGAAGCACTGTCTGAAATACCACCCTCCCTAAGGAAAAGCAGGGCTAGTGCTGAACTCACCCCATAGCAGCAGAAGGAAAGGGAATTTTGGCCTGTGCCTATGAAGCTGAGCTCCTACAAAACCGGAGTTCCCATCGGTAGTGTTCACGTGCAACATCTCTCCTGCGTCAGGCCTCAGCCGAGAGCATGCGGCACCCCATAGAGCAGCACTCCTAAGTGAGTGCCTTGGGCTCGAGAAAGAGCGAATTTGCACTGAAAGACTGAAGTGTTCATTCAGAGCCAGAAGCCACAGAAAGCTTGTGATGAAAGCAGTGCAGTGGAAGGCGTAGCTAGAGACGCAAGGAGTTAGTGAGTACAAAATGACAAAACTAGACCCAGAGACATCTGAGAAACTGATCTCTGAAATCTGCTGATGTCCATCAGTGTAGCGCCTGGGCTCTCTGGGTAGTGAGAAAGTCTCAGTGACACGGTATGTTTGGGGAAAGAGGTGAGACGGATTACTCAGGAGAAAGTACGGGGTTTGTCAGTGACCGGAGGTTTCAGGCATGTTGCCTGAAAACAGCCCAAATGTCAAAGACAATCACAGTTACTGGTTTTCCGTGTTTAACTCCATTGATTCTTTAATTATGTAATTCATTAATCCCCCTCCTTTCAAGAGGAGAAGGTAGGGCATTTAACTGGAGATGAATGTGAGCTTGGACCTCATTTTGAACACACACGCACACACTTTACTGAAAAGTGTTAATTTCAATTTGGATCTGAACTTTACTTCTGATTACCTTTAGCATTTAAAAATACTTGGACAGCTGGAAGAAAGACCTTTACGACTGGCGATGTTTACATGTGGATCTGAATTTAAATTTTGACATGAACCCATAGTCTATGCATACACTACACAATTGCACTTTGAGGGATGTAGACTTTCATCCTCGCATGTGGTCTGTGGCCCACAAGACACTGTTTTCCACATGCCAGAGCTAAATTGCCAGCTTTAATAGTAATTTCACCAGCAAAGTCATCGAACTGGCCAATGTCATTCATGGTTACCTGCTACCACGACATTCTGTATCAGATTGAATTTGATTACCTGAAGCTTTATTGCCAAAGCGAAACAAATCACTCTAATTAATACTGCAAGCTGAATGCTAGCTGAAGCATGATCATTTTTTGTTCTTTCAGTAAAGCCTGTCTCTTTCAGTACCATAAATAGCCTTATAGCATGGTTTGAGATCATCTATACCAGCTAAAGTCACTATTAAAATTATCCTTTACAGTCAGTTGCGGGAGGGAGGGCGGGCATCCTAATTGTAACTTCAATATACTTCATCTTTATGCACGAAGAGGGACAAAAGAGTCAAAAGGAAGCCCTAAAAATCCTTGTTCCAGAGGTGAAAAGGATTCCTGCTGAGCAGGAGCTGGAATGACAACTGTAGGGTGTTGTTTGATGACCTTTCACAAAGTCAACAGTAGAAAGCATAGCATGGCATTGCTGATGATTGGAGACAGGCATATTAAGCTAATTAAGCTGCATTGCTGGCAGCAGCCCAGAGTTAAGAGGGCAGAAAGCTGGAATTCCTGCAAAGCAAGGTGGAAATTGGGTGAAAAATCCTTTATGATATACCTACCCATCAAAAACAATTGCCATCAACTAAAGATGAAAGCAAGGAACTAAAAATAATCTCTTAAATTTGAGTTAATTTTCTCACAGTATTTTTTCCAGTGAACTTAATTCTCCACTACCTTTAAGCTGGGAAGCAATGTTCTCCCT
This sequence comes from Aramus guarauna, assembly GCA_013400195.1. Classification (NCBI taxonomy): domain Eukaryota; kingdom Metazoa; phylum Chordata; class Aves; order Gruiformes; family Aramidae; genus Aramus; species Aramus guarauna. Next base: position 145,458 of record VXBL01003182.1, read on the forward strand.
GTAGATCTTTCAGTTTCCGGGTGGTGGCTCAGCGTAAGAGCTATTAGTCCCCTCTGCACTGCCAGATCCTGTCCTTCCCTTGCAGACTAGTTGAAACATCTGCCCTAACAGTTTGAATTACCCAACTTTGGAAGATATCGCTGTGTATACAGCATCAAGTATGCACATACCCTTTACAAAGCACACTGAGAAAGAACAACTCACTACCTCGCTTGCAGAATGTGATGCACAGGCCAGTTATTGTTGCTGAAGAGATCTCACAATTTTTCTTTTCAATGGTAGAGAATTTTAAGGGAAGATTGAAAGAGATGAATGGTGCTTATAATCTGCAAAGCAGTGGCCTGTTCTAAGTAGAGGTGTGATATGAAAAGAAGTGCAAGTCACAAGTGGGAGAAGGTGACAAAAGAAGTGGGCAGCAGAAAATGCATGGAACAGATCGGGGTTGTCTCAGATGGCTTTCAAGTCTGTTTATTTCTTTGGAGGACTACACACAAACCTATTTGCCTCGTGGACAACTGACTCCCGCACACAGCGTTGCTTTCTGGTTTTCTGCCGTTCTCTAGGTACAGCCCCTCTTCCTCATACATAGGCCCTATGAACAAGCTGGGAGTGTGCGAGGAAGAGGGAGGAGAAGGCAATTAAAAGATTTCTGTGACTTCCCTGATCTGCAGGAAATGGGAATTAACCACTCCATCCTTGTGCTTCTCTATCCTTTAACCATATCGATGTCAATGTTCTCCTCATCTTTACTGTATCTCCTTACTACTCAGAATGAAATCTCCAGAGCAGCCAGTACTGGCAGGATCCACGTACAAGGAGCAGGGAAATGATAATCCCCTGCATTTCGTGGCCTTTCAGGGACAACTTCTCATCAACCACGTGCTGGGAAAACAGACAATTCAGATGCCTTTAAGATATCACATGGAGAGAGTGTGAGTAGAGTTCGGGGCTTAGGTAGCCAAAACCAAAAGAGCTTTCAGGAGAGTGCTTAGACTAAACTTTTTACAGCCTGGAAACTTTGACATCTGCAGAATGCAATGCTTAGTTATTCAGCCTCTGTTTACATCTCCTTCAGATCTAGCCATCTGCTACACTTCAGCTGTTGTGTTTTGATGCCAACCTTCCTGTAAGCAGGCTTGCATTGATTAGATTCCATCTAGCAGTGTAGCTGCTTCTCTGTGAAAGCCTAGCTTACTCGTTCCTTTCTGACTTCTGCTTGGACATGTGAATATTGCTTTCTCATCAGAATCAAACTGACATATCATACATCTACTGGTTGCCCACATCCATTCTTGTAAGTCCATTCATTCACCGGAAATTCCTACTATGTTACTTCACGTTGCACTGCTGCAGAGTATGAAAATAGAGGCATTCCATACATGCATGGATATGACAGATTTAGCAATTAGAAGTTCACTTTCTTGCACCTTTCACTGGCATCTATTACACTTTAAGCAAAAGGAACTGTTCAATATATTAAGAGTGGGTCATTTTTAGAGGCTGTACTCATGGGCCTGAGTTGGCTAAAATGCAAAGATTTACTTAGACTTTATTTTTTTTCTCTGCTTTTCTACTTCTTGTTGTCCTTAAATCTGGGGATAATTTAGATAATATTTACCAAATGCATGGATAGTAGAGGAGCCATTCATGAAGCTACTAAATCATAGCCAGGCAATGAAGTCTAAGAAGTGAGAAGATGAAGAGTAGAGAACCTGGAAAAAAAGACAGGTATAATAGGTATAGATCAGTAGGAGTGAAAATTCTGTTGTTCCTTCTAAGATAGCAACGATGCCTTCAGAAAGTAATTTTGTTTAGCTGAGGTTCTGAATATCTTCTTTTACACCTTGAAACTGGTAGTTGTTCATACAGTCAGAAACTTTCTGCAGTAGTTTCCCTAGTTTGCCAGAGCAAAAGGAACAGGAGGTATTGGAAGACTAGAAGTGTGTCTAGCTTTTTTTTTTTTCATGTTTCATCTGCCTTCCTCCCTTAGCCTTCATCCCTTGTTTCATACCTTTTCAGATCATTAGACTTTGCAGGAGGGGCTGTGCCTACTAAAGCCAGCATTTAGGACATTGTGAGCATGCCAGTAACATAAGCAGTCGATAATGGTTCTACGATGGAGCAGCTAATCAGCAAAGTATTTCCTCCAGCTCATCCATAGTAGATGTAGGGTCTCAATTCTGAAAACATTTCCACCAAGTTGCCTTACATAAATCAGTCAGAAGGTCCATGGTTGTGAGTGCAGCACAGGCATAGGCGCTTTCAGGATTAAGGCCCAGTAAGCAAGAGACTCTATTTTAAGCCTGCTCACTGCAGTCAGCTAGTAGCAAGACATCATGGTTTCACTTTGCTTTGTTTTCATCATTGCAGCACCTTCCAATAGTTCACGGGTGAACCACTGGTGCTGATGAATAAACTGCAAGCTTTTATTGACTTCAACTAGACCTTTTCATCACAGAATTTCTTACCACTATTGCTCAGAAATACTGAATTTTTCCACACAAGGAAGAAGATAGAAGTATTTCTTTAGGTAACTTCACCGAAAAAGCCCAAGAATGACAATGCGTATTTTTAACATTGTGATTAGAGTCACAGTTTGTTATAAAACAAACGCAACTCAATATGCACTTCTCCCCCCATCCTCCAAAAGCTGGTTAGATGTACCAATTGATCTTTCTGTTGAACATGTGATGGACGATACCCACCTGTTCACAAGTACTCGACCAGATTCCGAAAGTACAACTTTTCATTACATGGAGAGAGAAAAACACAATATTAATTCAGGGATTTGAAGTAACGATCAGTAACTTTCAGCGAGTACAGCACTTAACCCACCAGCATCCCGGGTAGCAGTCCCTTGCCATGGATTCCCTCAGGTATCATTGTGCAAGGCACAGCTCCCACCTGCCGTCTCTTGTATTGCCTCCTTCCACTGTTCTGTCAGAGCACGTGCTAAATTATTGCTTTTCAGCACGACACCATTTGCAAATATATCCAGGGTTGTCCAAGGAACCTTTATTTAAGTCAGCCATTTCAGCTCTGGGTATGCTAGGCAAAATTGGCCCCTGTTCACCTGCAGAGAAGAGTTTTAGCCGTCTCCTGTTGCAACATCACATACAGTCGTGAAGCTCCTCTCACAGCAATTTGAGATCTCTGTAACTGCAGCTGTGGGAAGGCAACATTTTTGCGGGAGAGGTGATGTACCTCATCAAACCAACTGACAGAGTCGCAAGAAAAGAGCAGATCAGCTTTTGGTCCCACGGGGCCTGATCCCAGAAGTCTCACATGGATGGAATGAATTTTGTGCTAAGCATAGACTGAGCTGTGTCAGCGGCACAGAGCAGGGAGGTCTCACACAAGCCTATTCATTTCTTCGAATAAAAATCTAATCAGCTTCCTTATGTGTAAAAATCTAGGATTTCAACTACCCTTTAAACACGGAGGAGACATTTAAAAGTTACAAAACATTAGGTGTTTTGAACAGAGTCTATGCTTATGCTGCTGCCCATCTCTTACAGTGTGAAAACTTCCTAGTTCTGTGTTGTTCGGGTCATTTCACATTATTCACAGGTGCAAAGATGAGGTTTTCCTATCATGAATCAGGTACTCAAGGCATGGCATGGCACAGAGTATCACAGCTCTTTAGTCCTGCGACGAGGAAAATTTCATTTTATCTCCTGCAACAACTGAATGAAGTATAACCAGATTCTTTCCAGAGGCTTATAAGGTGATTGCTAATGCAAATGATATTATCTCAGCTTCTTCCTACAGTTCATCAATATTTTCAGTTGCTTCCTACAGTTCATCAGCAAGGTTTTCCTCAATATCTTATCCCAAACTATGTAGAAATTCTCTATCGAATTCTCTACAGACAAATATTTCTTTACATTATGAATCAAGAGAGCTGCCCTCTCAGAGAGAGGGATTTTGAGAACAACTGTGGAAAGGCAGAAAAGGAAAGACAAAAAAAAGGCATTTGATTCCTAAAGACTGCCTCTCCTGATCATAGTCCAGATTTGCTTTGTAAGGAAGCTCCCAGCCTGGGAGGCTGTGTGCGCGTGCAAAGGTCAGGACAGCGCGGGGGAAGTTTGGGGTGGATTTCTTGCAAAGCTTGAGATGAGAGGAGAAGTAATGCCATCGCTCCGGACCTTTCACCTCTAGATACTGTATGACCTCTGATTTCTACGCAGTGTTTCAGGAGGCTCTAGTAGGATGGTGGAAAGGCAAGAGTTTTCCTGCTTAAGAGTGGAGATAGATTGCTGCGTGCAGGGGCTCTCTCTATTCACAGATACCAAAACCCCAAATTCTTTCCCTTCCTTTGTATCATCCTTTTCAATTCACATGTTAGGGCAAAGATCCAGAGTTTCAGCCAACATGAAAAGAGGCTTGTAAATCTGATGTACACAGATCTGTGTAGCAGATTTCAGGGGGGGTTCGTGGTTTCTAAGGCAAACCGAAAAGTATAATCCTGGCTATTTTTCTTAACAAGTGTTCCCTGACTACAGGACTATTGGCAGAGCTTGCACAAAAATATTGCATTTAAATGTCTGTGCTTAGACATAAAGAAGGCACGTTGCCAAAATGAAAATGAAAATCATTGGCCAAATTAGCATCGTGTGATCTTAGCTTGAAAATGACCCTGATGCCGTATAAACAAGATTACATAAGGGTTCAGAGGTATGTGAAGCAGTTCAGTAGTGCCATCTTGAGGGAAGCTCCTAGATGTTATGTACAATTCCAGATTTCAGAGCATCAGCATTTGCCTGTGTTTTATTAGTTGGGAAGAAGTCACTGAACCACCCCAGAAGAACGAGGTACAGTAGATTCAGAAATGCATTAAAACATGCCCTTATTTAGCAGGAGAGAAGTCAAAGCCAACACTAATGCATTTCTATTGCTGCAGAAAATTATAGTCTGGGAAATAGAATTGTAATGTTTTGCACTTTTAGCTGTTTATTGCAAAGCCACTTAGTAATACGAATTAAGCCCTGCAAAACATTAACACTAATTTAGACCATCAATACCTTTGTGCCAGAAGGCAGCCAGTGGAGGTAAAGAGCTGATGCCAGAGTCTCACAGAATTCTGTTCATTTTCTGTAATCTTTATTTTCTTCTGGGATGCAGAACAGGATCCATTTATCCTAGTATGATTTTCAGTGGAAGTATAACTATACATCGGAAATCAGATTGATTAATTTATGAAGTGGCAAATGGTCAGAATGACAAAAGAGGATGCTTACAATTACGATCTGCTTTGCTTTCCATCCATTCCTATCTTCCCCATCACATTGGTCTGGAAGTGCCATACACCATCTGGTAGACTAAGATCAGTAAATGTCAAAAATGGTTTTCATTTTTCAGGTTTGTCAGCTGGTGACAAGTAGGGCAGTTTCGAGATCATGCAGATTTTTTAATTTTTTTTTTTTTTTAAACGGGTGAAGGCTCTCTCCTTATTCATAAACATTTCTGCATTTCCTGACCAGAGCCAGAAATGGCAGCGAGTGATGGTTTGTATATGGAGTTTCTTTCCTCCCCACCCCGGTTCCTTCTTCTAGTGAGAACAGATTTACGGCCCTTAAACCACTATAAAAATAGTGCGCCATCTTTAATAGCTTAGATGTTGATGACTTGTTACTTGACATGCACAATCACTAGAGCTGACGTATGATTTATTGATTATCTATGAAAGGACAGACAGCTGCGAACTTTGATGCTTCTGTAAATATCAACATCACCCTAGTGCGAATGCATGCAGCGTGTGATCTTACAGCCGCGCACAATTCCTCTGGGCCCTGCAGGTGGAAATAAACAGAGAAATTCAAGTCACCTCTTCACAAGATCCAAGCACGTTCGCTCATTGCTGAGTTTACCAGGATCAAGGGCATTCTGTGCCTTTAGGAAGCTCCGACAGGTCCCAAGACTGTCTTTGGAAGAAGCAGGAAGAGAGAGGGAAAGACAACCCCTTTCCTTCCCAGGAAAAACTGAAGGGAGAAGTGAAGACGTCCTTGAATGTAAGTGCAGATAGCCTCAGAGCAAGTACAGACTGAGATCCTGATATACTAGCACGATATTCATTTCACAAAAATTCCTGTTTGAATAAAGAATAAAAGTTGTGGCAAGGTAAATGCCATCATACGGTAGTGATAAGATACCTTGCTGGGACTTTTTGGTGTCTTGTCATTCTTCAGAGCTGGCAGAGTAGTCAGTCCCCTTATAATACTGTATGCAACGGTGTTTTACCCACATTCGGATGTTTAGCAAATGGTTAATCAGCTGAAAAAATAACAAAGACATAAAACCAGCTCCTCGTAAGTCTCCTTGAATCAACTCCTGAAAAAGTGCTGAAAACCAATACTTTTGCATGTATCCTTTTGAAGTATAATTTGCTTGAAAGATATGCAGAAAATACATATTTTTGATTAAAAGGGAAATGTATATTGACTGTACTCAGGGTATCAGTCCACGCTTTCCTTTTTTTTTTTGCTTCTTCCTCCTGTCTTACACCCTTTTCGCTCTTCACCCTGAGTCAGATTCTCAGGAATAAAATGTCATTGTTAGCCTCTGAACTACAGCAGTTTATGAAGGTGAAGGCCTGCCTTCTGTCTTCATTGTCTTTTATACCGTATTATTAATCATTCTAGTGTTTGAAGTTAAATTTTCAAATCAATATTACTATAACAGTGTGAAACTGAATCTCAAGTGAAAGAAATAAAAATGCCTGCGCTTATTAGGAGGAGATGCATTTTTAATTGAGAGACATTTTCCCCATTTTCTGAATTTATTAATAAGATTTATTTTCTTTATTCATTGTTTCTCTGGGAAACTGTCAGGAAATATGAAAGGACTGTGACCATGAAAAATACCTGTGACTACGTTTCTAAGTCCTTGGCATGTGATGATCACATACATGTATCAAACCATTATGAACTAGAAAGGTAATAACATTTTTGCTAGGATTGAGATAATGCTTTACTTTTTTCCTCTGCGAAACTAAGAATTATTTCCATCATATACTTCTCCATCAACAGAGCGTGCGGATAAACAATTATCAAAATTACTATGTAGTGTTGCTCTTTCACACGGGCCTCACTATAATTAAAACCCCCATCTAATCCTGCTCTGGGAAGAAGGTTTGAGCGCATATACCCCCCGCGCACGTGAAAGGAGGAAATCTATGGGAAGGCTCTGTAGGTCTGTACTCGTTTCTAGTCTCCCTCTACGCACACACTCGAGGAAGGAGGCAATAGATGCAAAAGGCTCTGTATTTATGCGCTTGTTTGTAGCCTCCCCATTTCTTTCAGAAGACTGAAAATACTGTTCAGGAGACCTTTTGTGCTGCAGTGGACTGCTGGCCCATCCCTTGGAAAAGGGCATTTATTGATGCAGAGGGTATGGCAAATTAATATGGTTTATTATGCATATTCGGGAACACAAGTTCATGGATTCCAGTGGGATTTCTAGCCTTCCTTATGTGCCCAGCCCAGCCACAAAAGGCCACCTGGAGGGATGAATAGGGAGGTGAGGTGTACGGTGGCATTGGCCTTCTGTCCTTCTGCGCCTGCGGGGTTAAAGCTCTTGTTTACCTCTGGCAACAGAGGAAATGATTTGCCATTAATGAATAAACTGCCTCTGTTGTTGTTTATTCTTGTCTTCTTTTTCTTGTATGAGCAAAGCAAAAAGACTTAAAATCCAGGTATGAATAGTAACTGTATGTATTTATTCTATTTCTTTTTAAACTTGCTCTCTTCTCCTTTATCAGGTCCAGTTCTACAGCCCAGATCCTACCAAAGCCTGATGCTAGATCTGTGGTGACCAAGAAAGTCTCACAGAGCAAAGGCCACTCATCTCCAGTGGAACTGTGGAAAATACTTGCAGTGAAACCTCCTGAAGGCTTTTCCTGTTTATCATTTTCCTGTTTGTTGGGTTTTTTCCCTGTGTATGTTTTCATATTTCCATTTAGATGTGTCTGTGGCTGAATAAATGGTAATCAATGAACCCAATCTGCATGCAAAAATGGCTTCTGTCTTGAAAATATGAGAAAATTTATATTTTCCATTTATCCTTTCCATAGAAATTAAAAAAAAAAAAAAAAAAGACAAAGCTTGGGCTCTGAAGATGACACTAAATACAGAAATACTGTTAAGAAAAATACACAGATCAAAGAAGGAGCTTTTCTTCAGTTAAGTGTCTTTATGGGTATCCCTCACTGCATTTCCCATTATATGCTATCCAAATAGACTGCTACGAAATTGTTATCAAAGAAGTATTTGTATCATCTGACTTTCCTTTAGAATTTTCTATCTCTTCTATTTCCAAATAACTGGTTTGCGATTTGGCAGTTTCATTTAACTGCAGTTCTTACCCTTGCCAGCCAAGCTACTAGGTGAAATGTTTTTTCTAAAGTATAAAACACAAAGTCCCGGTTGTAGGGAGTTCTCTTTATGCTTCTCTTGCCATTTATTTTTAATTTTAAATGTCCGCTCTCAAAGGAATTGGGCGAAGGATGAACGTGCCAATGTGTTTTCCTTCACCTACAATCCAACATCGCTGCCTGAAAACTGAGAATCATCTGCTTTACAATGTTAATTGCTCGTACTCCAGTAGTGTTCCCCAAGAGCAAATTCTGACACAGGTTTACTGTTTCAAGCAGCAGTAGGTGTGTCATTGCATCAGTGAAATATCTGAACAAAAATTAAGCTTGCACTAATTTTGTCCCCGAGAAAACCATTCTGCAGTAGCGCATTAATTCAGGAAAAGCATTTCTCAATGGATTTGTCCTACTGAATTTGTGGTTTTCACTCCCCTTCTATAGAATTCCTGTGAAACTTAGGGCGCTGCCTGTGAGACCCCTTCACATTATCTCTCCTCAGCCTGACATAGACATTTTTGAGACTCAAGAGCACAACAAATGCTAAGATCCTGACACAGAGTACATATGCTGGACTAGGCAGCATACATGCATGCAGACCAGCTCATCCTGTTGCTAGATCATCCTTTATCTCAAATGGTCCTACTGCAGGAGGATCATCTCTGTTGTTGATGTGATGTTCTTATATTGTGCGTTCAGCAGATGTGTGGTTCTATAACAGCTGGAGGTCATGAGGTGTCTTCAAGTTTACTTCAACCAACCTCCTAAAACACTTTCGCCAACACAGAAAGATAGTGGCTAGATGTTACTCATAATTTGCAAAAGGAAAACAAAAAATCCAAACCTTCTTTCAATTTATACTTTAACCTCAGGACTTACTTTCCCCCCCAAAAAATAAAAAAAAACTCAGGTTGCCATTTTATCTTATATATTTATGCTACAGTCAGAAATTCATATACATGGTGGTGATCTCTATTTTATTGGTATTTAAGCATGACTTTCCCTTGCAGCCAAGAAGCTATTTCCCCTAGAAAGGATCCTATTCCAGCAAATGTGCCATGCCAGTACCGTGCTTTGCAGCCATTCAGAAAAGGTGCTGAACAATGTGAGAAGAGAGAGAGAAAGCACAGGGACAAGAAAATACTTAGACCATATTTTAGAAGTACAATATGATAAATACATCATTTTTCTCAGTGAATTATACAGCTTTTGGGTAACCCAGAAAACTTCTTAGGACTTTATATCTGACTATATCTGCAAAACATAAAATTCAAAATTTCCTTTACCAAATGGCAAGATACAAAGAGGCACCATGATTCACTGCAGGGAACAGTCTACAAGGCTGTACATAAATCTGAACAACAAAATTACACACATGTTTAAATGAAGACTTAATTAGACATAATGTTTTAACTGTCTCCATGAAATACTGTATTTGATTTGCAATTGCGTTTTAACATCAGTTATTTCTGACTCTACATACATTAAAGCCTTATTCATTCATGACTGGTTGCAAACAATAATCTGATAAATATCAGCTTTAACCCCTTGCATGGCAGCCTAAGGAAATAAGACCCCGATCTTGACTAAGGTCTTAGTAGGCTATAATAAGACAAAATGATACAAGTTTCTCCTATAATTTTTGTCAGAGGTCATCAATCTGTATTCAACAAAACCATTATTGATATTTGATGCCGATGAGTTCCTAGTTCACCGGCTAAAAAAAATCATATGACACATTAGGCCTATTCTTTTTCTTCTGTGAGACCCATAATTAATAGGGCCAAATCATTCTCTACAGATAATTAATTCTCATATAATTCCACAGGGTGACTGACATTTCATGTAAATACTTCTTCGGATAGGAGGATGCAAAGAAAAAGGGCTGAACTGCCGAACACAGTGTATTTTGCATCCAGCTAAAGCTCCGCATCAGCGTGATGCTGCAGGGCTGCATCAGCACTCGTTTCCCTATTGTGTGCTCCCCCAGTCCCTTGGCAAATGGCTAGAGAAACAGCCCGGCATTTGAAAGAGGAAAGGGATTCAAAATGCTTAAAGAATCAGAATGACCAAAAGCCAAGATTATTGCAGTTTTGAAACCATATCCCGAAGTGTAATGTCTGTGTAACCCTCCTGTGGTGGTAACATTTCAACACAGCCCATTGGTGTTTTTAAGCAAGATGGCTGAGCCAACCCAATACACCAGTGCTACCAAAATGTGCAATCCCATCTCCTCTTCCTCTTCTCTGGAGGAAGCTCTGGTATGCATCAGACTCTTCGCTGAACTGACTTTGTTCACCAAAGCCATAAAAAAATAACGAAATGCCTAAAATGCCACATGAATCAGTTAAAACAGCCCACGGCGGGAGCAGAGAAACACCAGAGTTTGCCTCAGGCATGGCGGGTGTGAGGAGAAGGGGATGAGGGCTTCCTCTCCTGCCAGCCGTGACCTGGCTACAGAGCCCAACTCCTCCAAACCTGCCCACCAGAGTCTAACGCTCAGGGAACACCCTGACCACCACCTTTCCCAGCCAAGGAGAAGAAAAGGGGGTAGAGAGGACACAAAGCACTCACCTGCTTTCTCACGCCATCAGTCTTTAGATGGCAGCACTTTGCTTGCACGCGCTCGCTCTGGAGCAGGCAGCCGTGCAATTAGGCAGCAGCTTTTTCCACACAGCAGCTTCAAGTTAAGTCCTAAAACCAGCAGGAGCGTCCCCTGTGAGGCAGTTTGCATCGGCTCCTCTTGCAGCAGGAGAGAGAGACTCTGCCTCGTCCCCCAGTCATCTGGGGACACACACCTCGTAGGTNGGCATCGGCCCCTCTTGCAGCAGGAGAGAGAGAGATACTCTGCCTCATCCCCCAGTCATCTGGGGACACACACCTCGTAGGTGCAAATTGCTTTTACTACAGGACCTGCAATGAAATCAGAGCGCATGAGAGCTGAGGATCCAAACCCATTTCAGCCAGTTCTGAGGAAACAATACTGACGAGATCACGCAGTGTGTGTGCCTGCACGTCTATCTGTATTTCTTATTACGTTTTTTTAACCACTTCCAACCACATTTAGGCAAGGGACAGAGATCTCAGGGATGTTAAGTTCCCACAACCTCCGACTAGCAAGAAAAGACAGCGTGGCTATGAACCAAAGGAAGGGCTGAAGAGTGAACTAACCATTGTCAGACATGGCTGAGGCCACATGAAAGCTCGACCTCAAAATCCAAATTCAAAAACAAGGGTTCATTGGTTCTACTGGTGCCACAGAACCAGCATCAATATGAGTCTTAATAGAGGCTGACCACATAGGGCTGACTGCAATCTAAGTCTATATAGACAAAGAGGTTTAGTTCCCCGCTTACAGGCAGGCAGGCAAAGTAATAAATTATAATATTGTTCACCTTTGCGGACAGGTTCCTTGTTTTGCTGTAAGATATGTGAATAAAATACCTCACAGATAAAATACAAAAGCTTTATCTCAACTGTGTTTTTATAGAGCCCCCAGGATTCAAGAAAAATTACAGCAAAACCCAAGCATGTATCGCAGGTTTTGTGATAAGGCTGCCTGGTACTTAACGCGTAGATTTTTGTTAGCAAAGAATGCTGAATTTATCTCCATCCTGGTCAGTATAGGCCTTTACGGTTTTACTCACTGTCTTTTGGAAACTGTTTAAAAATCAATGTGAAGGCATGGGAGTGAAAATGTAACAATAGAACAAACTTATTAGGTCACCAGATCCATCTAGGTGACAGACCAGGACAGTTCTCTGTGACAGATCCACCCAGCTGAGTTTTAGCAGTCTTAGGCAATTGGACAACCAGCACTTTCCCTTACATTATAATTTTTTCAGACCGTATGTTGTGTGCTTCGTTTCATTAATTCAACCATATTTTTTCCTCTTCCTTTTAAATAAAGATTGCAGCACTCACATGTCAAGCTGAAGAAGACATTATTCTAACAGTAACATCTAACATCTGTTTTTGGCAGGCACTATGGGCAGTTGGCAGCAGCTCTGCAGTTCCCTCCTTATGTAAATGATCATGTGCTGGTGGCTGTCTAAGCTAACATTGCTGGAAGACAAAGGAAGAAAAAGTCCTTTTCCTTTTACTTGATGCTTACTGTTAGCTAGAACATAAGGAGTTTTGCATGTTGAGCAGACAGCCTCATTTTTACTGTATGTGGGCCAGATCTGGCTTCAGGGGAACCAGAGAGAGCCCTGTGCAAGCAGGAATAGTCACTAAAATATTTATCAAAGAGAAAGGATTTTTAGGCTCTTATTTATGCATTTATTTACTGGAAAGAAGGAATGCTAGGGAACATTGACACAGAGGCAAGGAAGAAATAACGATGTGCACCCTCCAGTCCAAACAGCAGATGCCTCAAACCTTTCCATGGCTGGAATGCATTTCTAAAAGGTAGGTTCATCTGATGGGCAATGATTGTTCAGACCTTTTTTAATAGGCCAGTAAAAGATAGCAAATATAGACACCCACTTACTGTGAAAATCGGGCCTTTGCTGGGCATCACATAGAAAGTACATTATTTACAATTCTCCCTCTCATTTTGTGTGATAACCACTTGATATTTGAAATAAACCCAGGATAATTGGAGGAATTCTGCCCTGTGTTGTACAAGAAGACAAACCAGAGGGTCCCTTCGACTTAACACAGCTCTTAGCTGCGAAGGTTTCCAGACCACTACTTTGCACCTTCAGACTCAGGCTAAATAACTCAAGTCAAGACTCTGCTGCGAGTTACAGATGTTTTCCCCAGCTCTCAGCATACAGCCTCACCATCGCCAAAAGACCTCAAAGCTGTTACAACCCTGGCTCTGGGTAGCTACGTGTAAGCGCTGCCAGGCAGTCCAGCCAATTTTGTTTTAAGTAAAACCAAGCAATCCTAGTGTTTGATATCTGAGTGACATAGGCATGAATACGAGAGGCCAATTGTGATGCTATGTAGTAGTAAAAGCCCCCAAAGAAAAAGAAAACTACGGAGCTTGAAACAGTGGGTGAAGACCTGTTTAGATTTCAGTCTTCCTATGATGCTGCTCTTTTTACAAAGAGAATCAAAACACTTCACAATCTGGGAGAGTTCATACTTCACCATGATCATGCCCTGAAATTTAATCTAATGGTTAAAAAGATACATTTGACATAGCTTTAGAGGCGAGGTCTGTTTTGTCCCAGTTCTGATCTTCAGGTTAATTTTCAACCTCAAATATTCTACATAGCAGGAAACAGAGTTTCTTCGGCCAAATGGTCAAATCTAAGAGATGCAGCTGCTGAGGATGCTCCATTCCCTCAAACTTCCCCAGTACAGCGAGAATGCCCACCCACCTGTAGGACTGGGCTTTAACCTGTTTGCGGCAATTCATTCACCTCTTCAGTAAAATGCTGCTCATTTATCCATTTTCTTTGGGCACGTTAGGCAGCTGTTGCTGTGTGTGCATTGAAGAAGCCTGGACATTTCACTGGGACCTTTTTCCCCAGGCTTACGCCAATCTTTCTATCTTAATGCCATCTTAAACTACGCTGAACAATGGTGAGGACATGCTGTGCATTTTGCTGCGAGAACAGAGAAAAGAATGAGCAGAAGGACAGTAGGAAGCTGAATTGTGTGTGCAAACGAGAATATGACTAAGTGACTTACCACTCAAATTGCCTTTCACCAAATGTGTGTAATCAATTCCAGCGCAGTAGGGATGGTTAACATTACAAAGGCTCTAATCATGGATTTGTCCAATATCATCTTCCCCAAGAAGCAGCTTCAGATTTCTGAAAAGCATATGCATGAATTTAGTAACAAAGACTTGAGGTTGGACCACTTTGCCTTTATAAGATGATTTGTATTCCGGATTTTAGGTGTCCCTGCCGTAGTGATTTTATTCTCAGGGAGCAAGTGACTTCTCAGTACTTGCAAAACTATGCCTGTAGATTTGACTGAAGCAAGTACTTTGCAACAACTGAGATAACAGTACTAAAAGAATTCTACATTTCATTGCGTTTGACTTTTATACAGAATGTAAACCAATAACACTCACAAGTATGCCTCACAAGGCAATAAACCTGTATTTGGAAAAGTCACCAGAAAAATGATCTATTGCTTTCCAAATTAATTCATGTCCTCTGAAAGCACAGAAGACAATCACTTTAGATTTTTTAGTAAAGAGGAAAATCCCTGTATTCCAGGTTGCACTAAAAATGATAAGCCAAACATTTGTGGCCTTTATATGCAATTTAACAGGGCCAGAAGATCTGTGACATCCTCACCAGAACTAGTCTAAAATATATTAAATCAGCAACTTCTATTCATTTATAATTTTATAACTATGTATTCTCACTTTTATGGAATTTTGTGGTCCTTCAGAAATCCAATTCTCCATTAATTGTTTCAGCAGAAAAATTCCCACCAGCTCCAGTTCACATCCAGAAATCACAAACCAACTCTGAATCTCTAAAATAGGAAGTTTTTTGTGTAATTTATAATTAAATGTATTTGCATTTCTGTCTTGAACTGGAATACTGGAGAAAAAAGCCTCGGGGACATCTGATCTGTCCCAGCTTGTTCCAAACCTGGAGAAGATCTTTATGAGCCTTCAGCTTGCATACAAAATAGCCTATAGAAATGAAAGATGTTTAAACAACATGCTAGTTTTCTGAAAAGCTAAAAAGTAGAGGCTCTGAGTACTGAACAACTGTAGGTATTTGGTAACAATTCCTTTGAGATTAATGGAGTTTCTCCCTATTTATCACACTACGACGTAACATCAGAACTTGGCCTAATTTCTGAAGTTACTTCCAGTACTCATTGCAGAGGGAAAAGCTGTCATTACAGCTCTCCTAAATGAGTTCAATATAATTGCATCGCAACCTTAATAGCGTGTGTCTCAATAATTTTCAAGATTAGTGAAAAACATGGACACAAAAAAAGAAACCTGAGCTTTCTTACATAACTCTTCTATTGCCATTTTTTTCTATTGTCATAAGTAGCTGCTTTTCGTTGGTGCACTACAAAAGAAACCTCTTTAGACAGCTTTCTACCGACTACTTCTTTTATCTGTAAATGCTTTCAGTGACTTCTTCACATATCTTTTTTTTTTTTTTTTCTCCAAGCAAAATAATCTTCTATGGCCTCAGTGAACCTGACAGTGAAAAGCACTAGAGTTGGACTACACGGGGTCGTATCACAGCTTACTGAGAAACACGGGGCCACCAAAAGGAGATAACTGTAGACAGCACAAGGGTCCCGGATGGCTCCTACTTCAGTCCTGCCTCAAGGTAGCATCTCATGAGTACCCACTTTCCATTTCAGTAATCCATCTTTGTATAATATACTTATTGTTTATGGCCATCAAGTAAGGCAGGCAGCCCTCATCCCATTACTATTTTAGCTCCAGGGTAAGGCTTATTTTTCTTATCTACAAAGAGGATATTAAGGAGTGGAATACGTATACACACATAGTTCTCCAAAGGTTTATTGTGCTCAGCCTACTACCCTGTCAATCATGGCATTTTTGTTTTGTTATCACTTTTCTTAGTTTAGTGCCATAACCTCAGGCTCTGATCTCATCAGATCTCACAAGCTAAATAGGGTTAGGCCAGGTCAGTGTTCAGACAGGAAACTTCCAAGAAAACTTGAATGTTTGCAGGAAGCAGTACTTTCTCCCCCCTGCTGTATTTTCCGGTCTCAGTCAGTACCCAGGAGTACTGAATCAGCACCAGTGAATCAAGTTAGAAAGTTACAATAAAAGATTTCAAGGCAATTTCAGTGTTGACAGACATCTTGTCTGGAGTGAAACCCAGCTTGAGTACACTCAGTCTAAAACAACAATTATTATTTCAGTGAGTTAGTTCATTTTTCACTTACCCTACGAGACTGTGGTTGTCTTCATTACTGCAGATCTCTCTGCCAATACTGTGTTTTTCCCTTCATTGATACTGCTCACTGTGAGCTCCTAGCTCTGACCCAATATCATCCCTCCTTCTTCTCTAGGTCTACCATAACTCCTAATGCCACAGGATTAGGTTCATCTTCCATTTACCCTACCAACGACAGCCTCCCTCTCAGGACATCGGCATTTCACTACATTTGCTGTGCATACTCTTATTCCAGTAGCATATTTTGATTCTCATTTTATGTCATTAATCAGTGTTCTCTGTTACTCTGAACTGCTAAAAGCTTTCTATCCCATTTCTGAGTTGGCTAGATGTATGTGGCAAATAAAATAATTTCCACAGAAGTAATTGTTAAACTAATTTGAGACCCTTCTGAATGGAAGTAAATTACTTTAGTTATTAGTTTAATTGTAGATCTTTTTATCCTTAGTAGCTTTTCAACCAACTTGATGTTTTATTAGGTTAGGGCACCATCCCATGACAATCTATGGTCAGTTAAACCACCACAAGATAAGAAGGTATGAAGTGACATCATCTGCCCTCAGTTTTTGTGTCACTCATTGTCTTTCATTGCCATTCTGAATATTAAGCTCCACATTTCCTGATCCTGGCTATGAGCCTTCCACCTTATCAGCACTAACGTTTGTCTTATTATCCGGTAAGACTGTTTTTTCCCCAAATGAGAACTGTAAGTCAGGAATGATAAGTCAAGCTCCTCATGACTTGCTGAGGAAACTTTTGCAACTCAGTGTGTTTCCCTTAATGTAGTAGGTAAGTCAGATCACCCTTCAGTGATTTATTTAAAAGTTAAAGCCATTGTTGATACAGCCATTGTTGACAGGTTGGAAAGCATCTACCACCTTTATTCACAAAGAGTAGTATTGTCTTCTACATGGGAGTCAGGGGAGTATTCAGTAAAATATATTTAACCCAGTAGGAGTAATAGAACCTGTGCTTCTGATACCATGACCTGATGCTAGTTACATACGTTATTCTCAGCTTGTATTTTCAAAGGATAAATAGATGGATGAGATCTTTACTGTTATTGTTGAAATGTTGCTTTCACTGTAGTTATTAGGCAGGAGGCAGCATGATCTCAGAACCAGAACAGGAAACTGAGAATTGGGATATCTAGGTATTTTTATCTTGACTTCGCTATAGCTGTCACTGTTATCTTGGACGAATCACTGTTTCAGACTGTGACTTCCAGCTTCCAGAGCTTCAATTACTCACAGGTAGGTAGTCATAAAGTTGGGGAAACAAATGGGCTCAGAGGCTGTGCTCTTAGGCATATCAGCCTCAGCCAACATCCTCGCAACCTTCCTTCAATTCCCTTTAGACCATCACAAGAGAAGTTACATAGTGACATCATCTGCCCTCAGTTTTTATGTCACTCGATACCTCATCTATAAAGTGAGGCTAAATATACTAAGCAAGTACATATCAGAAAATCCTTTGAATACCTTAAATCAACAATTCTGTGTAATGTAGTTTGCAAGTACATAATACATCCCTTATAGACAGATGTAATGTGTTCATGTGCTAATCAGCATCTTACTCTTTGGAAAGCATCACTGATTAGAAGTAAGAGAGTGTGGCCAAATACAGTGGAAAGTGCTTCTTAAATAGGTCTGAATTTGGATCACAGAGGTTAAATGATTTGCCAAGGATTAGAAATAATTTTTAGAAAAGAAGCAGGGCTGCATTAATTTCTTTTAAATTTCATTCTTTGCTTGATTTAGATTCTTTCTCTTGAGTACGCAGTAAAACCATGATACTAAAATGTTACATAGATTTAGAAATTTCTGGATATATATATAAACAGTTAATTGTGTCCATAATTGGAAAACAAAGGGGGAAAATGGAGCAAAAAAAAGGGGAAAAATGGACAAAAAGCTTTGTAAAATAGTTGCAGAGACATTATGCAACATGTGCCTTAAAGAAGCTGCATGTGGTTTGTTTTCTTAATTCCAGTTTTCTCAGTACATAAATCCTGCTAGAGAGTTCATTGCTTGTTTACATCAAAACTTTGACCCAGTAATGGAACTTTACACAATGCCACAAACAGAAATAATACTGAAAGGCATGAAAATAATGGGTCTGTTGGGAATTATATTTATTCTAAACAGTTCTATGTCGCATCAGTCTAAAGTTACCAGTTTTTATCCATTAATAACCACTGTTAAAATGTGTCACAGATTCTGATAGCTTCCACAATGCAAAGACATTGCCTTCTTTTGTCAAGAACCACTTTTAGATAAGGGCATGTGGCAGATTACTGTTTCTACTGTTCCTTCCTCGCCATTATGAATCTCAGCATGTAGTCCTCATGCCTTACAGAATTTCCCAAGATCCTCTATGTGATGCAAAATTTTCACTTTACATGGACTAAACTACCCCACGACAATTCCCAAGGGACAAACCCTCATCAACTGACAACACTTAAATGTGAGATACAGAATGGAGAAAACTAATACAGGTCCCATCTTATTTTCACAGCTGGACTCTTATGAATTTTTGACCCCAGTGTGTTAGACATTAACAGGAGTGATTTTTGATTCAGCGTTTAAGCTTCACTTTGACTTTGTATTCCCACTGCCAGATGACTACTATCTCTGATCCCACTATGAAAGTTTACCAGGCACAAATCCCTATAATGTGTAACCTTTATACTGCCTTGATTTACGTTAATCTGATCTACCAACAAATGGACTCATCTGTTTCATTCTGACAAAGTTGATTTATGTTGACGTGTTGACTTTTGTACTTTCCAGTGCTGCATTCCCTTTATTAGGTTTCTGACTTTGTGTCGGCCAGACAGGGCTGCCTTTCCTGTGGTTTTTTATGCAGCTGGGAGATATTTCAGTGCTTCTAAAAATTAGGATGCTGAACTACTAAAATCAACAAGTTTGCTATTAGTGTGGACAGTACAATAAGGTCCCTTTTCAATTCCTAAGACTTCAGTGGTTTGATTTCCTTCTCACCTTGGTTGATGCAAATCACTAATAATGCCAGTAAAATTATTTCATTTACAGTGGTGGAAAGGCAGAAATTTAGAAAGAATTGATGCCTAATTATTTTGAAATATTTACCGTGAATGTTGGTACTGAGTTTTGCACTCTGTTCAAGGCCTGCTTTTGCCAGGACAGGAATCCCAGCTTCCGACAGAAAGCTGTGCTCTGTGTCCTGATTCCCTTCCTTCAGGAAGAAGAAACATCTGAGCCAAGGCTCTCACTGGGGAGATCATACCCTGATAATAATCCCAGTTGAGTAGAGAGGGCTTAGAACAGACCAGCAAAGGTCTGTACTTGGAGATCATCACTGCAGCATCAGGATTGTGTAGCCAGGCCTCCCACCATGGAGAGGGATGGGGCACAAATACCACAGAGATATAGGCATTGTCACATAAAAAGTGAGGTAAAGAACAGCTAAAAATACTTTAGTGAGACAAGGACTTCATGAAAGCTTCTATTCCTGGTAGCAAAGCACGATGTGTTTTTCTACAGCTGAGTAATGAAGTACAGAGAAACCCAGCTGTTTGTGCATTGTGGTGAGGGCATCAAAAGCAATATTCTAATTTTTAAGAACTTCTAAGTACTAGACAAGGAAAATATAGTATGTGGTTTTTCAGGCATAACCAAAACAGGCTTTAAATAAGATTTTGTAATACTATGGTCAAGGCCAATGCAATTAAACCAGAGGTTGAGCTCCAAGACCTCGCCTGATATATGGGCATGCAGCCCACAGAAGCAGATTAGAGCTAGTCGGAGTAACCTCCCTGAAACGCATTTTGTGTGGACATTGGATCCTTGGCTCCATCATTTTGCTTTTTAATCCTAATCCTATTATGTCCCACTAGTTCCTGACATAGGCAGAGGCTAAGTGTATCATTTTGCCTTAGGGATATTGAAATTATGGATTTTTGGTTCAATGATCAAACAAAGAATTGTCATAAAATAAAGTAAAATTTTATTTGGCTCAAACTGACATGAAGCAATTTATTTTTAGCTTATGTAAACATTTTTAATCCACCAGTTAAGAATAATAGATGATGGAGATGGAATGGAGGAGGAACAAAATGCCTGCTGAAAATAGTTTGGCACCTCCTTTCTCCTTTTCTTTTTTAATTAGATACCATTTGCTTTAAAAAAAGTTATTATTCTTAGTACTCTACTATTTTCATTCCCGTTTCTTCTCCAATTTTACTATTTCACCTACCTTCCTTATTTTAAAATCACTCGGGCGACACAAGGACTTGCAGAAGTGGCTGTGATCCCGAGGCCAAGCGTGCCATCTAGTGTTGGATATCGTTTGTCGAAGGGGAAGCGTTAATCTCCACAACGTTTACAATATTCGTAATACATCTTTCATCACGTCCTGGACAGGCTACTGATACCACGCTTGGGTATTAAATGTGAGGCTCAACCATAATAATAATTTTTCACCTCCACAACGTTGGGACAGTACGTGTGAACAATTTGTGAACGTCTTTTGTTTGAAAGCTGTCGATCAACATCCAATAAGGGAGCATATCCAAAGAGTAATGAGTCTTCTGCAGAAACAGAGCTGCCCAGCATTCCAATAAAGTACCCTGAATGTACTGTGGACGTTGCAGTGATCACTCATTTCAGTAGACTGCTGGAACTGAAAGCCCAGCTTGCTGTGCAACAGATTGTACCTACATACTTTTCCTGAGACTCCAGTAAGGAGGACAGCATAATCCAATTACCACCCCCATACAATAGCAAAATGGGTAATGAAAGTTGAAGACCTGCAGACTGCCATTTTTTGTTCTTTCAGTTCTTGCCAGCTACTCCATATTCAGTGAAGAGATATCACCACCAAAACAGATATCGACAGCCAAACCCACAGCACCACTTTCATTCTGGCGGTTCTCTTAAGCACAAATACTCTGTTACCACTGAGGAGCATAAACTTCTAACATACGTTACCATACCATTCTCCTAAGCAGTTGCTAGAACCTCTCATGGCTCAGTAAGAGCAAGTATGAACACCTGAAATTTAGTGCATTCCCACAAATACCAAAATGTAAATTCTTTGGGGTAAGGCGTTGCTGTTTCTTCAGTTGTTTCACTTTGGACCCCTCCAATAAAGATGCCAAAAACCGTTGTGGGTGAGCAGGGTTGGAGGCAAGAACTTGTACGGCAGTCAGAGAGATGCAAAAAAGACTGTGCAAATCTATGGAAACAGTTATTTTAAGCTTCTCTCATATTCTTGATCTATAGCTAAAATTAAGGCTGAACGCAGGCACTACACTGGTGGGCAGAGTAAGGGGAGAAATAGGGGGGTAATCCAGAGAGACTGAGTCATGTTTCCCCTGTTTGTTCAGTGTAATAAACCAGCACTGTTATTAACTGCAAAATGACTTTGTGATACATCTTAGCCTCTGTAACTTAGACTGTTGCCAAAAAAAAAAAGTCCCTCAGATTGCCCTCCCGTGGTGCCGTGCTTCCACCACTTTCCTCATGTCAGGTCCAGTGATCCTGCAGCATCAGATTTTGCCAGGTCAGTGAGCTGATCCAACTGAAAACTAACTGGGGGGGGTAAAAAAAGTTGTCTATCAGGTAGCAACCAAAAATGACACCCTGCAGCAGCTACTGGGGCAGGAACAGCAGCCTGATTGTTCAAGGATAAATCACCTCTTTTTTTTTTACTACAGACCAAAGTATTCACTGATGGGCATGAGGTATAGCCCCTCAAAAAGCATAAAATATCAAGGCAGGGGAGTAAAGTTTATTTTGCTACATCAATACTAAAATTAGAACTATTTATAGTACAGAGAAAGTGATATTTTTCAATGTTTAAGCTGCATCCTTTGAAGAAAAAAGCATGCTTCTTTACATTAAGATCAAATCAAAAGACAAAACGTGCCCTTCTTCTCAATACACAGGTTTTTAAATTTCAGTATGTCCCTAAAGGTTTCCTTGGTTGTAAAGATGCATAGAATATGGAAAAGATGGACAATTAGAAGATAACTTCAGTGAGGGACATCAGATTTGTAATTTTCAGTTCAGTGTTGTTCATAAATAATCACTGAAGACACTGAGTCTGAAGCCGAAAGCAAGCAGAAACATTGGGAGGCACTGAATTTACAGTGATCTTCTCTGATTTAAAGAACACACACCTCCATACAGCTAGGAGAGCATTCACACTAACAACAGCCTTATTGTCCTTCAGGAACAGGCTGGGAGTCCAAATCACTCCCTGAGGAGGCTGGAAGTTTCTGTGTATCCTCTTCCTAGCAGTGATGCAGTTCAGAGTTACTACTTGTAGTAAGTCTGCATGCCAAGGTCAAGCAGGCGATGCACAGCAATTTGTAACGTTCCTCCCAGCAACTCGTTTTGCAGCATGTTACAGCAGGACAACTCTGAGAGCAGCCCATCTCCCGTAGTAAGCACTATTTCAGAGTTTGATGTGCAGAAAAGATATAGGAGAAATACCATACCCTTTCTCAATTTCATCACCGATGATCACACTAGTAATGTAATTCAAAGACCAAACCGAGGGCTCATTTGCACTGAATATTAATGTAGGTGTAATAGATAAAAAAACTGGCAGGAGTAGTTTTCAGAACAATGCATCTGCCAGCCACAATCTTTGAAACAAATCCAAATCTAACAGAGCAGCTTCTTTCCCTTTCTTGAAAAAGGGATCAATTTGATCAGCTACATCTTCTCAAAAGAAAACATTTGGACTCTTTTCTTCTATAGACTTTGATCCAACGTCAGAATGGCAGTGATTTCAGTGGAGGTACGCGCTTAAATAAGGCTCGGGCATTTAACTGTCTTTGAAGCTAGGTGTTCACTTTTGTGAAGGGGCTTACTTGACAGTCCGAAGACGAAAGCCTCTTTCTACGCCAGAAATAGAATAAACGCGCCATTTTGGAAAACTGTTTGCACGGCCCTGCCAGCTTGCCTTGACATTTGGGTGCAGGAATCACCTTGAGTTTGACAAAGCAGCTATTTCCTGTGTTGTTTGGCTCCTCATCTCTGCTGAAAAGGTGCTTAAATTATAGCAGGGGGGTTTGCTTCAGATCTAGCTGGCTGCTGGACTGAAAACAGGCTAGTGAAGCATTTGTTAAATATCAACAGCCACTGTGGGCTTATAGCCAGATCCTGCAGAGATGTGACTCCACTGAAGTAAATGGAGTTCTGCAAGCAGAATACTTGACCTGAGGACTGATTTCATCAATGATTTTAAAGTAATATAGCATCAGCCTTCTGATTCATTCAATCTACCTGCAAAAACTTGCTTTTAACCCAAAGAAACTATGGAACTAAACCTGCTTACAATTTCAATTTTCGTGTGAACACACATTTTCAGAAGCTACAATGTTAACATGTGCAATTCCGATGGTAAAATAAGTGAGAATTAAATTGCTGTTTTTACGCATGGATCCTTTAAGACGATCCTTCTAGCAAAACAAGACACCTTTTCCTGTCAATATCCTGAAGTACCCTTTCTCTCTCTTGTTATACTTTGGTGAAAGAATACTTCATGTCCTCTCCATTACTTTCATGCTTAATGGCATTGCAATGAAAGAAATGACACCTTACAGAATTAGGACCCAGACTAGCATCCCTTGGAGGCTGAGCTTCAGATCATTATTTCTGCTGACACTGTGCAGCTGTTGCAGAGGGTTTTTTTTCCTAGGAGTAACTTCGGGTGGTTTTTCTTTTTTTTTTTTTTTTTTTTTTTTTTTTTTTTTTTTTTTTTTTTTTTTTTGCCACAGAAGTCTTTAGCGGGAAGAGGAAGGCACGGCTTGTTGGACCAGTGATGTAACACCAGCTGACAGGTGGGTTTCAGGGAACTCTCTGGGGCCATGGCCTCTTTAGTGGTTTTACCACTCTAAACTCAATTACAGTGGAGTTTCACGCTCCACAGCAAACTCCAGTCCTTTTTTGATAAAAACTCTACAAAGTAAATAAGTCATGATGATGATATGGGTCTACCATTTAATATTCATTGAAGTACATATGTTTGAAAATTGGAAGCAGAGTTTAATCCATTTTCATATTTATATCAACATGAAGCTTTAAAAAGGATATCTTTCCTTTTCTCGGAGAATCTTGACAATTTCTGGTCTGACAAGATAAATAAAGATGTACAAAACTCACTTTGAATATAAGGAGAAGACCCAAGGAGATTTAAAATGTAAATCTTAAAGTATGTATCTGGAATTTACTCACTTTCAAGAGGGAGCACGTCTCCCTTCTGTGTGATTTTCAGTTTGATTGAAAGGACACGAAATACCTTAAAGGATCCATAATTCTTGATGCTGTGTGCATAATTTGATCACAATCTGCTTAGACCTTATTGCACAGTGCACTGATGGTATAATAGACAATGTATTTTATAAAGGGACTTTTACATTTATAACCAATTTCTTCTCTCATTTAGATAGATTAGCTTGAAGTAACTTTGCTGTCTTTGATATATTTAAAGTTACAGCAATCATCAGAATTTGGTTGTGTATAGCTAAGACAGTTAAATCAAAACATACAAAAGGAGTAGTCTATATGAGAGCGGTATATAAAACTGACAAACTAAACAATACATCGGTCTCAAAACCCAAAAAATTCTAACTTGCAAAAAACCACCTCATATGGCATTAGATTTAGTCATTATTTTATAACCTCAGATAGGTTTTCCTGCCCATCTTTATGTACTTTCCGGAGGAATTAAAAGAAAGATGTAGCAAAGTTTTCTTTGTCTTAGCGTTTTATTTCAGACCACTGAAAGATAAATGAAGCTGGTGAAAAAAGAGTTAACATAATGATGTCGTCTTTTATTTGACTGAATGTTTAAGCATGGTGCTACGGCTGATGGCACCTTGTTTAATAATGCAGTACATAGCTTCCTAAGGGGACAGGGCTTGATCTGAAAACTGAATATGGTGCACTCTAAATTCTCTTCCCCGAGGAAGGCTGACTAACTGATAAGTGCCATGAGCTAGCGCAGGGACTGATTCTGTCAAATCAAGCTCAAATGGAAGGCACAATGTAGACTCTTCTCAAGTCTTAGTGAAGTAATTTGAGCAGACATTTGTGACATTAGACAGTGCATCAACTATGGAATGCTGTAAAAGTTCACTGTCTTACTACAAGGTGGTCTTTAGATGACAGGATAAAGAAATCAGTGCAAATTTGTTAATGTAACAACTTGGAAAAGCATGCTAAAAATGTCACTCTATTGGGATATGTGATAAAATGTATAGGGAAGTGACTGCCAGTTGGGTTTCCTTGTGAATCCTTCATTAGAACTCATGTAAAAGGCACAAAAATAGGGAACTGCAATAAATATAAAATTTGTATTAGTTGCTATCAGTTAAACTTCTGTGTTTCCTGAGCTAAAAATTTCCGATTGACAGCTGAGGCAAGCAAGCAAGAAAATCCATTGTTCAGCTGTTTCTTTCTCATTTTGGGATTACATAGTGATTCTTTTAGTTAAGCCATTCAATTCAAATTTCCAGTACCGAGGTCCTTGAACATCTTGTCTAAATGGAGAGTGAAGAATAACAGTCTTTGAAGTCAGGAAGAAAATTGTACAGGTTGAGGAGGAGATAGAACCTGTTAATCAGACATAAAAAATATTAAATAAAGGACTAACTTTGAGCAAATCAGCAAGAAAGACTAGAAACAAATGGGAATACCTTAATAAATAGCACGGAAAATGGCAGAAAAAATGAAATCTTCACTGGTCATTCATGTTTGCCTAACCTCATTTTTTTCTTCAAGTAAATAATGGTTTCTGGTGATAAGCAATGAGGAAAACCTCTGCCAGTTTTCCAGTGAAAATTTTGCCAAGTTTGGGAAAATTGAAGATGAAATTAGCAAGGGAAAACATAGTACATAAGGAACTGATCAAAGAGGATATAATAACAAACAATGTTGAAAATAAGCATTTCAAGTTGGAGAGAGGTTATTAGTGGGTTTCTTCCAGGATAATTTAAAAAAAAAACTTTGTCAGAAGTTCTGTGACCTTGCCAGAGAAATGACAGCATGCTGACGAGATGGGTTGACAACGCTCAGCTAAAAGGTACAGCAGTACAAAAAGAGTCAGCATGTCTCAGAGAAAGACCTGATGACTGGAATAACAAAACTGTGAAGAAATGGTATATCGCAAAACACAAGATTGTGCATTTGAAGACTAATAGCAAAATCTTTGTTGTAAGCTGGGAATCTATCGGCTGGATAAGAAGAAAGATTCTGGTGTAATGAGTGGTCACAGGAGGAGATGCAGGTCACAATCTGATGTCAGTGTGAGAAAAGCAGATGATACCAAGCTGGTATCAGATGAGATTGTTCTGTTGAAGAACTACTAGAATCATTGTGCAACACAGCTGGTGAGACCTTACCTGGAAGCTTTAGGTAACACTTTACTATGAAGCTTTCAGGTCGCCTGGTTCAGAGAACTCCTCACGCTGGAACAGTCCTGCAAGAAGAGGCTATCTGATGAGATAATATGAGAAGTGACCTGTGGAGGCTGATTACAAATATAATTTTCTTTTAAGAAATATATCAGTCTGGTGCAGAAGGAAAAGAATTTCCATTTAACCACCACAACAGGCAAATGAACAACTGGCTGTACACGAGCCGAGAGGCTGCTGGAGGAAGCTCTCATGGCAGTCCAGTTCTGGAACACAGTTTCTCACCTGAGCGGCAGAAGAAAAAGTGCTGCTCCCCAGCATGACCAAATTTGACAAGGTCAGGAAAAGAGTTACATGATGTGGTATGTGTGGTCACGTTTGACGTGAAGACTTAGGAGGTTCTTTGCTTACATTATCTTGGGCTGTATGGAGCTCTGTAACACCATTTTTATCAGTAGTATGCTCAAAGGTACAATTTAGGCCACTGTCCTCAGCCCAAAGTACTATACAGGAAAATACATTAATAATCTTGTATTAATGGACCATGGGGAGAATTTTCAAAGGCATTCAGCACCTGTAGAACTTTACAACCAGTGATATTAATGGCATTAAGTAAAAAAA
Source organism: Aramus guarauna (assembly GCA_013400195.1). Classification (NCBI taxonomy): domain Eukaryota; kingdom Metazoa; phylum Chordata; class Aves; order Gruiformes; family Aramidae; genus Aramus; species Aramus guarauna. The sequence continues at coordinate 172,729 of VXBL01003182.1, forward strand.
CTTGAAAAAGGGATCCTCAGCCACCTTGTTCTGCGGAGATGGAGTAAAGATCCAAGCATATTTCCAGTGCAGATGACACTTTTGTAACAAACTCATATTCAAGCTTCAAGTCTTGGAATTCTACATCTTTGGTGTGCAAAAATGTCTGGTTTTCACCACTCTGGTGATTCCTGACCATTTTTAATCCAGGGAAGAGTCAGTAAATCATACAACCTTTTAGGAACAAGACAGATCTATACTAAATCCAGCCTTTCCATTTATAGTAGATATTACCTTACTGTAGAGCCATGTGTGTACAGATACACTGGGAGGTAGGGAGAGAGGCTGAGGGAGGAATGATTCGCTAGTTGATTCTAATTATTAAAGGTCTAACTCAAAGCACCTGCAAGTAGTGATGTTCATAAATGGTAAACTGGACTGCAATAGTTTAATTAATAAAGATAGTGAGTCACCTGGCATAGGGAAATCTTTGTTTCTGCATTGTATTGAAGAATAGTCACTAATATGTCTTTCATAAATTAATGGCATACATATACGCTCATTTCATTAATTTTATTTTATGAAAACAGCTCCATTATACAGCACTTTCAAGATTTCCATAGATTCACCAGGTAGTATGATCAGATTAGCCTGGCTAATCTTTTGAAGTGAGTTGCCCTACAAAAACTTTAAATCATTATTTTCAGAATAAGCATTTATATTAAAATTGATCACTTTACATTGCACTCAAAGCCTTCCCATCACTGAGTCATAAGGGACAAATATTGAAATCCAATAGCCTTTAAAAAAACCCACCAAAATTCTTCAATCAAGCATTCCTGTGAACACCTAAAAAACAATTTGATTAAGTAACTTTACTATAGGGCTCAAACTCTGCTGCTCAGCTTTTACTTTAATGCCTTCCTCTTCTTAGACCATTAACCCAATGGAACTGAGTCCCGTCCAGCCAGAATGGAGGATACTTGGCAACAGTGTACTTAGGGAGCTAAGGGAAAAAACCTACAAGTAGCTTTCTAGTTAAGTAGGAAAAGATGAGAAAATTGCAGTACTCTCCAATCAGAGGAACAACAAGGGGGAAGAAAGACATTCTGGTTTTTCAGGGACTGAGGTGCTCTCTCTGTGAGGCAATATGAACCAGCTTTTATTCCACACTGCCGTGGTTTAACCCCAGCTGGCAGCGAAGCCCCACGTAGCCACTCGCTCACTCCCCACACTGGGATGGGGGAGAGAATCTGAAGAGCAAAAGTGAGAAAACTCATGGGTTAAGATAAAGACAGTTTAATAAGTAAAGCAAAAACCACACACAAGCAAAGCAAAACAAGGAATTAATTCACCACTTCCCATGGGCAGGCAGGTGTTCAGCCATCTTCAGGAAAGCAGGGCTCCATCACATGTAGTGGTGACTTGGGAAGACAAACGCCATCATTCTGAATGCCCCTCCTTCCTTCTTGCCCCATTTTATATGGTGAGCATGACGCCTTAATGTATGGAATATCCCTTTGGCCACTTGGGGTCAGCTGTCCCAGCTGCATCCCCTCCCAACTCCTTGTGCACCCCCAGCCTACTCACTGGTGGGGTGGGGTGAGAAGCAGCAAACGCCTTGGCTGTGTGCAAGCACTGCTCAGCAGTAACGAAAGCATCCCTGTGTTTTCAACACTGTTTCCAGCGTAAATCCAAGACATAGCCCCGTGCTAGCTACTGTGAAGAAAATGAACTCCATCCCAGCCAAAACCAGCACACACATCCGGAGGTTCTGAAGCAGGATTCACTGGAACTGGTTTCCCTGTTTCATGGGTAACATCTGTCCTGCAAGCCCCACGAGCGTTTACAGTGCGGTCTCAATATCAAAGCATAAAATAGTCCTGAGAGGCCTAATGTTTAAGTTAGTAAGATTTCCTACCCTGAAAAGCTGACAGACCAACTAATTACATTGATGCAGATCTATTTTTAAGACCACTGAGAGACACGAGATTCAAATAAATCAGAATTGGTTGTACACAGACTCCTGCTTTCTATTTTCTTTAATTCATTTCCTTGCTTAATTCTGTTCACTCCTTGAGACACAGTGTATCAGTGCTACTGCTCAACTCAAAAGTAAAAGCTCAGCTTCAGGTAGAACATTCTGATGTACAACTGCAGCAAGGTGCTCTAGAGTGCTGCAAAATGAACTGTGAGTTACCCTGTTACCTAGGGGCAGGATTTCCAAGGTAATCACATCTGGAAGTACCTACACGGCAACTGGTGTTAGCTAGGGTCCCATTCTGGAATTTGATGTGTGATTATTCTACCGCCAACTAGTTTATTTAACTTGCTTAGAAATAACTTGTTAAATAGCTGAAATAAGGAGCATATTATAAATTATGAAACAACACTAATTACTAGATGATAAAATAAGCATGCGATGCACAATAATGATATATTTGTAAAGAACAACTTCTCATGTTTGAAGTAATTTATGAATAACTTGTACATGAAATTTTCCTTCATTGTTTTGCAGAGAAGGAGGATGTCCCATGGAGCATAGGCAGAATTCTAAAGCTGCAAGTCTATAAAGGCTAAGTGATGCTCTATATTGGAAATGTGAATCATAGTTTTCTACAATAAGGACATAAGGCAGTGTACCTCTTCCAAACAAGGTGTAAATTTTACACTGATCAGTAACTATGCCACAGATACTTTCACTAAGGGCTGTCTTCAGCCCTGACTGATTTTAATACCCGTTCTTACACCTTCTATAGCTCATTTCAGATCTTTTGGTAAAAAAAAATTGCAGCAGCTTTGCAGTGTTGTCAATAAACCCCGTCAAGACTTTCTTCCACAGCTGACTGAAGCAGAAGCCAAAAAAATCAAGACAGCTAATATAATCAAGTTATAAATGCACCGACCCTGTTTAAAGCCAAAGGAACGTCACATTATTGTAAAGATCCAACAGCTTCAATTAGCTTTCTCATATCCATGGCGCAGAGTTTAGATCAAAATTTGGAGCACCTATGGGCCACAGTTGTAACGGAGTCTCATGTGCGGTTCTTGTTGCTTACTATTCATCAAAATTGCCAAATCTTTTAACATCTCATGCAATGTCTCTCCTTTGGCTTTTTACTTATGAAATAAAAGTTTTCCTCTCACACTAGCAAAACTGAATGTCTGCAGCAATGGGGACAACTTTTCTATACCTCTTTGTAATATTGTGTTGGATGTATAAGGATATTGTCATTTGAAAATATTTTTCTGCCCATTTAAGAGATACGTTTTTAAATGTATGTCTAGAAAATTTGGAATGGATTTATCATCAAAACATAAAATGTTCATCATTTACTTTAGAAAGTCATCTAAAAGTTCTGTTCACATGCAATTGTACATTATTACAAATTATAAGGGCCACAACACTTAAGGCACTACATAATGCAAAAATTCTGATGATGTTCACAACAGCCCTTTCCAGATCATCTGAAGTGATTTTCTTTGAAATCCTGAACATCCTCCTAGACTACCACTCATCTTCTGAGGAAAAACACTGCAGAAGTGATGACAGCATCGTAAAACTTTTTCCGTACGCTTCCACCAGTTTGATAATGTAGCATTTGATAATGTAGTGTCATTTTCTTTCAGTGAAAGAAAATGAAAGCATCCCAAAGTAATGCCAGTGGCTAACCTTGAGGCATTTTGCTTTAATATCTCTATGCCTCAGTTTTCCTATTTTAAAAAAACATTCACAATACTCATTCATACTAGCAGGGTGTTGTAAAGCTAAATTTATTATTGTTTGTAAAATGCTTTTAGAGCATCCAACTGGAAGAATGATAGATATGCAAAACAGAACCTCTTGTAGCTATTACTCTCAGACAATTTCTGTTGAATTTATATAAAAGGAATACTGATTATTCTCAGACAATTATTCTCGAACAATTTGTGTTGAATTTATATTAAATGGAATCCTATTTTTTAACAATATAAAGAAAACTTGGCCATTAATCATTAAAATAGTATGATGCCCTCAGATATTTTTGCAAATAAACAACAGAAAATTAAATTGAAAATACATCAGATGATACACTCAGCCTCTGTTAAGATGCAGATGCACTGAACATCTACGTCATACTGACATGTGCTACATGGAACCCAGGCCCACCAGTCATCGTTCCTTCTTGTCAGTAAAACATGTACAAAGCTTTCTAAGTGTGTGTTTGCTTTTGATGTGCAACTTTCAGCTAATTAGAAATACAAGACACTGCCCACTAGTTTTTATTTCTGGAACATGTCTGTGAATCCTGTCAAACCCACACTTTAAAAGGAGCATCTTAACATAGTTTCCAGAGCATGAGGAGACCCTCACTTGCTCATTCCAGTCACATCCAAATCAAATAAATAAAAAGAGGCAAGATGTGCTCTGGTACATGGGACTGGAAGTCAAACCAAGTCTGTGCTTAGCACTGCCATCCATTCACTTTGCAATTTTAGTCAAAAACCTCTGCATTTTAATTCCAATGACCATAAACTTACTGCTCCAGTTCCTGTAAGACAGTTCAACCTCCTCCTATACAAAATAAGAGTGCATCCCTCTCCTCAGATGTTGACATTTAGGGTACTGTGAATTAGCCAACACCTGGGTTCTGCTTTTTAATCACTTGCACCATCCATCCTTACAGCTCCCAGTTCTGCACAGGACCAGAATGGCGGCAGTTTGATCAAAATTGAAATTTATATTGAAGCTTTTAGTTCCTTGTAGGCCAATGTACAAACAGGTCAGACCAATATACAATATAAACTATTACCAACATTCAGAGTAACACGTGAGTTTCTGTAAGGTCTTACCTGGATCAGAGCTACTTGCTACTATAACACACATGAACAAATGGAAACGGCCAGAATGAATATATGCACTCCCAATATTATGAATAAAAGTTAGTGATCCAAAGGAAAACGTGCTACTCGAGACCAGAATAAGGAGTTGTGACATCTTCAAGAAATCTGAGTTTAGAAGCATCTGAAGAGTCTTATGTCTATCCATAAATGTAATAATTCATGTCAAAATAAAGGGGTGAACAGGACTGATTTTTTTTAACCGATACACCATAATCCCACTACCTGCAGGTCTGAAGATCAGGATCAGCTTCATCCAAACCACAGCCCTTCTGGGGACTCCTCATGCACTTTGTGAGCAAGAGATTTGGTTCTATAAAGCACCAAATCAGCCAGCCAGTAGTAATTATAACGTGATCCAGGATCATCCCTTCCGTTCAAGCTCTCACACTAAGCCATCACCAGGCTGGGTACAAGCCAGCAGACACGCACACGTGGGCACACGCGCGTAGACGCCGCTTCCCGCTCTTTTGTGAAAGACCCATGTCTGACGCTGACGGCAGGAACCCGTGCCCTGTGCCAGGGAGAGCCTTTCTGCTTGGAGCTGGAGAGAATAATACCCTGCGGACTTCTTAATTTAAAGATGTTTAGGGGGGAAACCAATAATGAATCAGAAGAAAACTAAGAGAGAAACCATATTTCTTAGTCCCCAGTCCTTTTATGTATTTACACAGCGGGGATGGGCAGCGACGGCTGTGAAACCTTGCAGTCTCACTCCAGGCACTATTGACTTGGCACCACACCACTTAGTTTTCCCCAAGACCAAAGGAAATGTCTAAAAATAGCAACACTTGCCAAAATGTTTATGTTTTTAGCTTCGCTCAGTTGTCTTCACATTCAGAGATCTTTTCTTCTTCTGCCCTATTCCTCTGATTAGATTACATTCCTCTTAGTTGTGGGAGCTGGGATTATGCCCGAGCTGGGAACTGGAGGGAATACAGTAAAGCAGTCTAAAAGGGAAGGGGGAATATTTCTGACACTCCTCCCCGTGAAAGCGAGCAGCACTTGACCAAACACACTGTACATCCCCACTCAGCGCTTACACGCTGGGTAAAAGGGTCAGCCCTTGATCTCTCCGTTGCCTTATTGCTTTCCCGCAAGGCATTACCTTTGTTGACAGATTCCGTCCTTCTCGTCAATGAGGACTGTCGTCTGGTCCCTCAGGCTACGCTCTCGACTGCTTCAATTGATCCTTTAGTTTGGTTTTATGTCTGGATGCCATGTTAGCACTGTTGCCAGGATTTTGTATGTGCAACTGAGTATTGTTATAAGTCTAAATCACAGCTCCTTGATTCTAAAAAATAAATACAAGTAATAAAAAAACAGGGTTGCCCAAAATCCTCTAGCTTTTCTTTTGATTGTTTAATGTTTCTAAACATTACATCCCTCATTCTCTTAATTTCCCCCCTTCATCAAGTAGCTCTGAATGACTTTCAACCTCACTGCCAACTACTGCGAAAAGAATAAATCAGGTAGCAACTGGTTTCAGCCGAAGTCTACAGTGATTCTTACTGGCATTGCAAAGCTTACTTGAATTCACAAGGGGCTTAAAAAGCACTGAGATGGCAGAGATTGTTGTGGCAGAAGCAACTGGAAAATGTCCTGAGATTGAAACACAGACATATTAACATCACCCTTGTGGACGCTAATGACTTGCACTTTAAAATGCCAGAGGCTCATACTGCCAGCTAAAACAAAGAAAAAACACATTTTTAGTCTCCAAAGACTTTAGATCTTTCCAAACTCTGAGGGCAAATTCAGCCATAATGTATTTTTGCAGTAGAGCAGGGCAGCTCATGCATGCCACTGGGGGAATCATTGCCTGGAGTTGCTGTAGGCAGTGTAGTCGGTATAGCTAAATAAAACAGCAGCTGAAAACCTTTGAGAGGTTAAACTAGTAATGAAGCATTCTATAATGCAATGCAATCAAACCTAAACAGTTTGAAGGCATATCTTGCTGACGCTCGCAACCCTCGTCTTTCTCACCGAAATGTATTTAAGGAAACGACCACCAAACACGAGGGTTTCTACAGGAGCTTTACAATTTAAATTGACACATAATTAGAAAAATATTTTAATCTTTGAATGAAGTAATGATGTCCTACTTAGACGTTTCTAGATGAGGAATTCTTTTAAGAGCTTACTAGTAATGGCAGATTGGAAACTTTCTGAAACTGTAAATGTTTAAAGAGCTCTATGCGAAGGAATAGAAAGGTAATGGGAAAGGAAGAAAAACAGATGCTGACAATAAAGAGAAGGCTAGGAAAAGGCTTAGAAGCAAATATTTGGAATAAAAATTAAAATGAAGGACTGGTTCGAGTGGGGGAATACCTGTAGGATAGGAAAAATACAGAGGCCAAATTCATCCTTGGTATAAATCTAATGATGAACCCAGCCCAAGAAACTTCAAGTGGACTGGGAAAAAGCATATTTCTTTCTTTTTTAACGTTTTTTTAATATGTAAAACAAAAAACCAAAACCACCCAAGTTTTATTTGCTTACATTAGAGACGCCATATGTACTTTTTTTGTCACAGATTCCACGGATGGCTAAACAATGAGCAGGGTAAGATTTGTGTGCTATATGGGTTGCATTAAACCTGAGTAACTGAGAAAGTAATTTATACCTTGCCTAACCTAAAACACATCTTCTTCTTAAGGACAGAAAATACTAACTAATGTTGCAGTGCCTTCTTGGGGATCTACTGCTACCTCCAAAAATTAAACCAAATATCTTCTATAAATTGCATCATAAAGCAGAAGAACTAAAGTAAAAGGGCTTTGTTTGATTTTCAAATTACATTTAAAGTAATTTTTATAATAGAATGAGTCTGGAAAAAAGAATGTTTTTTTCAGTCAAGTGAGAAAGTAATGTAAAAGAGGTGAAAATGCAAAAAAAAGATATAGAAGAAAAACTTTGTATAGTCGTCCACTCACAATGGCATTTGGTGTTGGTAAGGGAAACACATTTGCTCAATGAACTTCTGGGGCGGTGTCCCACAGATGTTGAGGCACGTTTCTATCCTCACATACATCATAGTAAAGATATGCTGTAGGTACATTTAAGCCAGTCGCTGGAGTTGTCAAGTAAGTAATCAAAAAGATGAAAGTAAAATATAAAATCATGAAGTTTCTAGGCAGAAATTAAACCAAAAACAAAACCCAGACAAAACCAATTCAATTCCTCCCAGAAATCAGGAAATAAAGTGTAGTTCAGGGATAAAGAGTAACACATATACACCACCAAAAACCAATAAAAGTTTAAACATGTTGATAAATTAAATCAAGCTTATTGTATGCAGAATTGCATACAATACTGAAAGAAGCAAAGTAAGAACTATTAATAAAGATCATGCTGTGTAGCCAGGGAATATCCAACAGAGAAACCCAAGGGACGGGTAGCTAATGGTCAGCAGCGAGATCCTTCCCCTCCCGCTCCCTAGCGAAGAGTCAAGAAAATATTCTACTTGGCCTGACCTTGGTTAGAGCGTTATAAAGGATTGGAACCCGTCAGCAGTATTAGCACTGCTTTTAGTATTGTTCTACTAAAAGGTGCAACTAAATAAGGACTAGTATCTCGCTAGATCACATTTTAAATACTGAATTTAATCTCTAACTTTAGTTTCATGAGCACTTCAAGACAGGATAGAATAGCATCATTACTAAAACAAGACATCTAGCCACCATCAGTCTCTTAGCTTCCCATTTCTGCACAGGCCCACTCCTTGTCATCACCTTGCGTTGGCACTAACATCGGTGTGGTTGTGCAGCGTAAAGCACTGGGGGGGATGATCTGGCTTAAAAGTAACCCAGACTGATACACCCATCTGGTTCATCGAGCAGCTATGTAAACACTTGTGCCAGCACAAAAGGATGCTATGGGTCAGGACTCAGAAGCCAAATACATGTTGACGGAAATATTTTTAATATATCCTTCTTGCCACCTATCTCAGAGGGTTTCTCAGCTCTTAGTGACAGACTGATTCCCCCACAGATATCAGACTGGGTTCACATGACAGACTCACACTTTCAGACATCTGCCTCAAACAGAACAACCACTTTTCAATGTATAAAGATCAGGCTAAGCTTATTTATTTGATTAATGAAAATTCTTTCAAACTTGTATATATTTCCCCGACTCCTGCTCTGCCCTTTCCTTTCCTCCATGAATTTTTGGGGCTACACAGTAAAACTGGATGCTAGTGTTCACTAAATAAGAAGCATGTGGAAGAAGGATTTAAATGGAGAAGTGGGGATGGATATGGCATAGCATTGTCCTCACACACTCTCTAAGCAAAGATACAGGAGCTAATACACGCACACATCGAGCTGATCACAGCTCATGATGCTGTTCTCAGCACCAGCAAAATCTCCCTCCCCATCACGTAGCGCTGCCCTGACCCACACAGAGGATGTTAACAGGCAGGTCCCACAGAGGTAACTCTGCATCTCCGGGGAGGTTCCCTGTCCAAGAAAGTTCTCTTGAGCAGTGACCACTCCTTCCAACACAACTGAATTTAAATGTGCTGAAATCACTCGGTGGTTGTACCAGCGAACAACATGATTGAAAAAATTTTGTGTAAGTGAACCATTTGCATCACTTACTGCTCCATGATTTTTCTCATGAATTCAGACGGCAACTTTTCCTTTAGGTTTTAAGTAAAGTACTAAGCTGAGAATGATCTCTGTATAACCTCACTAGACTATGTTTTATTTTGCTAGCTATTCCTAGCAATACATTTTGAGTATTACTAGTTAATACTGAATTTATGTTGTTGAACAGTAATCATTTTTGAATTGGTGTCACGAAGTCAAATGCCTTACCAAAAGCATGCCATTGCCACCTTTACCAGCCAGACTGGTAGACCCTCAGAACAATACCAAATTCCTTTGACAAGACCTAATTTCTATGAAATTATGCTGGTTAACATTAACTGTATTCTCAGCATTTAATTCTATACTGAAGTCCTTTATTAGTTGACCTGTTACTTTCTGAGGCTCTGTGCCTAAAGAGCTGTCTTATATTTAATTTTCCAAATCACTTGTCTTACATTTAATTTCCCGTATCACCTGTCTTGTCACTTACAACAGTGGTAGATCCTTCTCCTGATTCTCTGGAACTTCTCTGATTTTCATTTAAAACCAACATCATCAGTCTGGATATGTTTGTTAAGAACCTCTTGGGGTGATTTGTTTCAACCTGCTTGCATAATACTATTTAATGGGAAAAAGTAGTCCTTTTATCCTCTTCACTCTGGGGCAAAAAAAAGTTTTATTGTTCATAAATATGGAGGAATCCAGGTTTGTTGTAACTTACAACCACGACATCATTAAGCATTTTCTGCATGGTAGAAAATTCTGCCTTTTGTGCTGAGAAACTGACTTTTTACTAACAGAATTCCTCTTTTTTCATGCCATGAAAAAAAATCCTTTTCTCTACTTCTGTGCTTAATGAGAACAGTGTCTGGAATGAGAATTTTAACGTAATGACTGGATCCCAGTCATTAGATTGTATAAGCAACTTGAAACCTTTTGGCTAGATAAACCAGAGTTTATTCTGAAGTGTAGGTAGCTGAACATTTTTCAAAATCTGTATTTAAACCTGACAGTTACGTTGGTAACATCAGATAGCGGTAACCAGACTTTTCTTCCTTGCTTTTTGTTTGCAAATGGTGACTACAGCGTACCTGCATAACAATAAGGCGTTACATCAGGTATTGGGCCATTGAGAAATTCTGACTAAGTGAAGATTATAGAGCGCCTAACCTTCAGACAGGATTCAAGGCAACACGGCACCATTTTTACCAAAGGTGCAAACCTAGCACAGTGCGTCTTGGAGACGTATCTGGTCTCCTGGATGGAAGAGAAATTTTCCAGGGGTCGGATGTAGCCAGAAGCTCCTTTGCATAAAGTAAAACAGTGGGAAGAATCCTTCAGGCTGTTTGTTCCATAAGTTTATAAACCTAGCCATACCATTTAAGAACTGGTTATTTGGTTGGTTTTTTTTTTTTTTTTTCTTTCTTCTCTCTTGCTAACATTTATTCAGCTCAAATATTACAAATATGTGGGAAGAAATTCTCACTGTGGAAGATGCAATATGCTTCTCCTTCTGAAAATGAGCAACTTTTACTGGTACTTTCCAAAGAACAGCAACAATCAAGAAACAAAACCGAGGAGGACAAAGCTCTTTTTCAAAATTTTACAGCCAATATTCAGTGTACAAAATCAGATTTAGTGGAGCGCGAAATTCTTGTCCGAGTCACTGATTTAGTAGAATAATCAAAAAGTGTTTCATGGCTTCATCAGAACATACATTTGCCAATAATAAGCAGAGGATTTTGCAGAGCAAATCCACGTTTGTCATATGGCTTTCTGCACTGCTAAGAATACCATCTCTTTTGCATGCTTTTGATTAACGCCTTTAAAACATGAGTTTACAGAAATACACAAATACTTTCATGCCACAAAGACATATATTTAAAATAATTTATTAGACAAGTTACAGAAAAGTAAAAGGGATTTTTTCATAGGAGATATATTTAAAATGTTAATAATTTTTTTCTTCCTTTGCAGGGATCACTTCTGCTGCACCTTGGATGGCCCAATATATTCAACTGCTATTTTATCTTGATTTATCTGGACAATACCCGCCCTATGGGAAATACTTGAACTTTCCAGCCTTCACACCTTGCAGCAATGGGAAAATACCAGCAACACAACCCACGTTGCTGAAACAGGTTATTCCCTCCAGTTAAATGATACCCATTCCAGTCATTCTGATTGAAGTTTATAAAAAAAAAATGCCCACTGATATCAAAAATAGCATAAGGATTCTTATCTAAAGTAAATGCTGTAAGCTTATGACTCTTGTTTTATTATAATTTCCCAGTCCAGCTAGCAATCTGCATGATCTCTGAATCATTCCATGCTTGCTTCTGACCAAAAGCTAAAGCATGCATCAAAATCTGAAAATGGCTTATTACGTACTGGAGCTACAGGTAGCTAAAATAGAGTTTTACCATTCCTCAAACTTGTCTTAGTATTTTCTCTCCTCCAACACTCATAATAGCCAAACCCTGGGACATGATACTCTTCGCAGTACAGCATGCTCACAATTAAAAATGTAAAGCAAAGGCAATGACAGAAGAAACACCATACGTGATGCACATGCGTATATGCAGCCTAATTCTTTGTTATTATTTAAAAGCAACAGATTTAAGATATTGAAGGACTACTCATCAGTTACAGATTTGTGACTCTTTTGCAGTTCTCAGTAACAGTACAATATGCAAATCTCAACTATATGATTCACTACAGCTCTAAGAATATATCTTCTGACAAAAGCAGCTACCTCAACTTCTCATTTTATGCAGCTTATAGAAAAATTTCAGATGTGACCTAGTTATGTCACAACCATTTTCAAACTGTGATCCTCTGAAAAGTAACTATATAAAAAAACCCACCTTCTTACTCATCAGATCTACTCCCCATAGATAGCCAGGATAAGATCTGCTGACTTGGTGACAAAAATAAAGGCTCTACTACTTATTAAAATTTCTACTAACCTTGCAAAACTAACATAGCTGAGGAGAACAGGGAGCTAAATTCTTTTGCATCTTCAGTGGAAATAATTATTTTACACTGCAATACAGCTCTAAAAGAGCTCATCAAAGATTGTGAGTGGAATCAAACAACAGCAAAGGCATACTTTTGCCTGCAGAAACATTTTAACTAACAGATACATACAATAAGGAATTTACCAGTTTGTTAGAGATTAAGTCACCATTGGCCTTTAGAAAGGAATTGTTTTACATAAAACTCAAGCATGATATATGGAAATCAACAGGATGCTCAAGCAGCAATTTTCCATTCAAATTCTCTATTATCCATCTTTCTGAAGTTCTTGGGTTTGCCACCTTATTTGTCATTTTAACAAGACACTTAGATATTATCCTACAAATCCTAAGATTTGGCTCTTTGATTTTTATCCTTGCTACTGCTTGTTCCTGTTCCACTACCTGAGTGCGACTTTATCACCCTGCCAGACCCAGAACAATACGCCATGCCATCCAAGCAATGCAGTCAGGCTTCCAGAAATTCAGAGATTGGCTTAAACTTAAGCAAACTTACAGCATGGATACGGGGAGCGTTTTTGCTGGGGGAAGAAGAGGAGAAACAGTTGACACTTGAGAGACAAGCAGTCCCTAAAGGCATCTGAGCAACAAAATTTAATCTTAAAAGCCCATGGAAAAAACCCCACAGATCTTCCCACTGTCTTCCTGAAAGTGAGCTGTGCTTGCTTTCATCTTGTTTCTGGGAGTTGAACAGCAATCCCTTTTCCATCCACAGTCAGCAGCCTCACCAGTTATTCAGTTACTGCCACCTCACAGATTTCTCCTTCCTTCCTTTCAAATTATTCTGTTGTCACCCTTCTCCACTTTCCCTCTGAACAACGTGTCCATTTGTACCATTTCCATCTCACTTTTATAGCTCTTCCTCTTATTTCATTTTCATTCCCTCAAAATAAAACCTGGCTAGTTCAGGAAAACTTATTGACTTGAATTTTATTAGCAACTAGAGATTTTTCACGGAGAACCTGCTCTGCTGTACGTTAGGCAACACTGGCCAAATTACAAGACCTGAAAGACACTTAAGTATTAAAAGCTGGAGGCAATGTGGGATTGTGGAAAATATCCCAGAGAAGGAAATCCATTATTGCTAGCATTATCAATCCAAGCTCTAAAAATCACAAATTTGTTTTAAAACCCACTCTTTCAAAGTATTTTTTCTCTAAATTCATCAGACATTCTCAGGTTTAAGGGTTTTTTTTTTGGTAAGTGAAGCTGAAATGTGCATTTTCACAAGATCTGATACCAAGCATTCAACAGAAAAATGTGAAGGTTCTCACAGTCTTGTGAGTATTTTAAGCTGATCCTACTTTTTCCTTTCAGAACAATATGGAAATAAGATATAGAAAAGTGTACAAAAACCTCAGCAAGTGTGAATTTAGACTTAGCTTTTCTTTGCTGTCACAGAGGAGTATCTGTATATAGTTATATCTATAGCTAGACATACGTGTAAACATCCAGAGAACCACAGAGAAGCACGTTCATCATTATCCTTCTGTCTTTTACTGCCTGAAGAGTCATCTCTTTCAGAGGCTCTTGCTTCAGCCTGAGTTGCATGCCTGAAGCAAGAGGCTTAAGCCAACTTTTTCAGTCAGGTTTGGAGAACAAGTCATAGGGAGGAAAGGTCACTTTTTGTTTTCTGTGTCATGTTCCCTCGAGATATATCAAGAATGTATATTCTTCATACCAGATTCTCTTAAGTCTGAAATCTAAGGTTTTTCCTTACTCAGAGATCAGAAATAAAACCAATATTGATATTAACAATACAAATATATACATATCTCATCATCTTCTCAATTCCAAGGCCTACCTTCCCCCAAAGTCTCAGGTAAATGCCCCAAATTATTCTCTCCATGGCAAACCTTCCTGATAGTCCATTTCCCAAGATGAAGGCAGCCCCTAAATAAATGCTGGGAACTATGATGCCTCTCCCCATTGCATGACATAGACCACACACCCCACTGGACCATGCACAACCTTCGTGGGAGGATGGACGTTCCTGTCTTACTGCGCTGGTGCCATCTGCTCAGAGCTGCCTCTAGATGAGGCCGTGTTAATTTACAGAATGGGAGAGAACAGTCAAACCTATTGGGAGGTTACAAGAGGTGCCTCCTACACACCACAAGATGTTTTGTGCCCACCTTAAAACCTCCTGCCTTCAAAACTCTAGAAATGAGCGCCAGCTTTCCAACAGGGATTTGATGGCTTTGTCAGACAGCTCAACAGTAGAGGGCACCTCTGAGACCCTGGAAAGACCCATGGAATTCACCTAGACCCCACTGCACAGCCTGCAAGCACAGACCACCTTTCATTTTTTTAAAGGTTAACATCTCATAAACCTCTTACATGAGATAAAGGCAATTTGCTACGATCCTCGTTATCATCTTACCCTCTGACACACAGCACTCACATCCAAATTGCCTGAAGGCAACAGTCCGAGGCCAACGTTGACTCTCTTCTGCACGTCCTCTCAGGTTTCCTCCACTGTTGCAAAGGGATTTTGACACAACTTGAATCTTTCATTCCAAAAGATTTTACTGCTCAGCTTCTGGGGATGCATTTATAGTATAATTCTAACTTTGGATTTTAAGATCTTCCAAAGCCAAGTGTGCAATAAGCTCCTTTTTTTAAGCTATTTTGTACAGTAGTAGTTTTATTTGAAAGATGGAAGAGTGAGCAAAAGAGCTCTAATTACTGCATGTTATTCTAACTCTTGCTTTGGAAATTTCCTTGTCACACTTCAATTAAGTTTAAAAAATTATTGAGAAGCATTTATGATAAACTCTCATATGAAATTAGCAGGCACATTACAAGTTCTAGTAGTGGCAGTATGTATGTGGGCTAATTCCTCAAAGTAGGCCAGGCAATTGTCTGGCATAGGCTGAAATTATTGTACAGACTAGGAATTCAATAGTAGAGACACAGCTCCAGAGCCGAGGAACGTAACATGGCACTGCTTAATTATTATCGCTAGGCATAGGCTCCTGGGAATTACTAACAATGGGAATAAATTGTCTGGGCAGAGTGAATCCCAGCCCAGAATCTTGAAGGATGTGGCCTGTTTAGAGCTAGGAAAACCAGCAAGTCAGCAGAGGATTTATTTTGCTTGTCTGGAGCTTTCTGTTAATTCTTTCTTTTGGTTGGCAAGACCAACAACCCACACTTCTGTAGACTGCTTCCTTTTCCTGGTCCCTCGTCTGCCACATGTCCTTCCTTCCCATCTCTCTTAGCCTGGACTCATTCATATCTGATTTTTCACTTGTCCTTTATGCAGCTGACCACAGCTTTTCCTTCTATGGCTTCTATGACTCATTCCTTTCCTTGATGCACCTTTTGCAATCTTCCTACTTGGATGAGTATCTTCATCCCCCTCTTTAGATATGTTTGTGCCTTTGGTCTTTTCCTTATCTCTGGATCTTTTATCTTTCATCTCTGGATAATCTTTTCTACAAATATAGCATAGCTGCTGTGCTGAGGACCCACAAATCTATCTCAAGCTTTTTGTCCATACTGAAATCCTGGTGCCTCATTTACATCTTGTGTAGGACTCAAGTATGGCATGGCTGAAATAAAACTTTCACTCTTCACCTAGTAACTCCTCCTGTTTCTCAACTACTCCTGGTGACAGTGCTATCTGTAGATTCTCGCATATGAGCAGCAATAATTTTCTCCATGAATAACATATTTGATATACAACTTCTTTTCTTCATACAGAGAACTAAAGTGCTCACCTAGACTCTAAACATTATGTCTCAATTTACTGATTAAAATTTTTCTCTTTTTCAGATCTTGATAAATGTGATCTAGACCCCCAGATCCATTCCGAGAACTTCAGCAAATTTAATTTCCTAAGTCCACTGCTCCAAGTGTATCACATTTTGAATTAATTCCTTAGGACTTCCTTTCCTTTTCACATGGCATAGCTGTCTTTACAGAATCGTATCTATGACCCCTCACTCAGTAGTGAAAAGACAACTCCTCTCTGAGCAGCCCATCATTTCAGATCCCATTATCTACTTCCTAGATTGTCAAACACCTTTGCATTTTCTTTGGCCTTCAGAGGAACTCCTGGTCAGCATCTGTCTCATTGTTCTCCTTCAAAACACTTCTTAAAACTGTTCTTTACTGATTCAGTAGCAGTGAAGTCTCAGCAACAAGAATTTATTACGCTGACCAATGTAATCTTGGTATTTTCCTTTACTCTTCCAGTCATTTGCTTCATCATTTCTAGTCCTTATTGTAAGCATTGTAGACATTTTTGTATCCTGTCTTTACAGTGAGGTCCCAGGGGCTCTACTCCACAATTAAGTTTGGTAAGCACATACCTAAGCCAGCCTAATAATTAGCATGAATGCTCCTAGGTTTGTACTGGGGTCAAAAAACTCATCTTGGTTTTCTTTATTCAGACTGAACTCTGTATTCTGTGAAATACTGCAAGACATGGCAGAAACCACGATAACCAGTAACATTGAAAGATTGCCTTACTAGCTGCAGTGAAGCCGTAAGGCATGAGCTAGGAGAGGTCTTGAATCCAGGACTTTCTTATAAACCACAACTTCTAAAAACTGAGCCCTTCACATCTTGAGGAGACTTCAAAAGCCTTACCCAGTAAAGTGCAATAGGAAATGGCAGATTGTAATTGATTTGACAAAAATCAATCATGATGTGCAGTCTTTCCTCTGCAGTAATTATTTGCAGATTATGGCAAAAATAATTACATGCTTTTTTTCCTGTGAAAACACGCATTTACCTTCCAAGCGCCTATCTAATTTAGTGTTTTATGTCGTAGGAACCAGCTTTAACTTGCATGCCAAAACGAAGCACAAAGGCAGACGGCATCTTAGCAAGTACAGCCCAGCTCGGGTGGAGATCTACTGTTAAAAAGTTTTTAATTAAGGTTCGCCCCTCCCGCCCAGTGGTTCCCAGCAGGGAGGGCGGCTGGGGACGGGCACCGCAGAGGCCCCTGCGGAGCCTTTCCCAGCCGCACCGGGCAGCCGTTGTTTCCCCGCAGCAAGGCGTACGAGCCGACCACTGGCAAGGTCGAGACGCAGTTTTTCTCAGTCTCGACCAGAACGTGCTGAGGGGGGTTTCCCGCACTTGGACGCCGCCCGCTACGTTTTTACCGGCGTCTGAAATAACCCAGGGAGCGGCAGCTCCTTCCCGCCTAAAACCCTGAGCGAGCGGGAGCCGCCTGTCTGCCTCCGGGCAACCACCGCCGGCTCCGGGTCCCCGTCAGCCCCCCCGAGGCAGGGCCGGGCCCGCCCCGCTCCCCACCGCTCCGCCCGGGGAACCGGCCGCCTCAGCGGGGCCCTGCCGCCCGCCGCGCGCGCCCATTCGCCCACGTGACTTCCTCCCGCGGGCAAGGACGAGCAGGTGCTGCCCACCCGCGAGACCCTCCCGGGCCAACCGATACCGATCGCGGAATCGCAGGGAAGGAAGGCGCGCAAAGCCCGTGCTGCCCCCTGCTTCTTCCCCCTCTCCGGCGGCGCGGCGAAACGCGCCGAGCCCGCGCTTCTTCCCCCTCAGCTAACGGCACTCTCCCGACCGCCTTCCGCTGGGACAATTCCGGGTTGGTTGCCGATCGACCCAACCCGGCGTGGGAGCTGCGCCGCCGACCTTGCGTGGAACGTCCCATCAGCGGCACGGGGTGTGTGTGTGGGGGGAAATTAGAAGCACGCCGGTGCCTGAGCGGGCCCATTCCGAAAGCGGGGCCGGCGGTCCCCCCTGCGGGGAATGGTCCCTCCCGTCACGCGGCCCGGCGGAGGCGGAGAGCCGGCGCTCCCCGCCCCCTCGCCCCCTGGTGCGCCTGCGCAGTAGCGCGGTGCCTGGCTCACGTGTTCCTCCGTGTCCGGCGCGCGCGGCGGTCATGGCCGCGCTGCTGAGCTCCGCTGGGCGCCTGCGGGCGCTTTGCCCGCGCCTCCTNGCTTCCCTCCGGCTGGGTCGGCGAGGTCGGACCGGTCCTTCCGCAGCGCCGCTCGGCAGCCGGGTCTCGTTGGGCTGAAGCGAAGGCGGAGCGCGGTGTTCCGTCCGTGTGAGGAGCGCGGGGCGGGCCCTGCTCCGGGGGCTGCTGCTGGAGCGGGACAGGCTGCCCAGAGGCCGCGGAGGGGGAGGGAGAGGCTACGCTGAGGTGGCAGTCACTGGCGGTGGGTAGCGCACAGCGGGAACCGGGGCGTCTTCCCCGTGCCCGTCAGGCTCCGCTCTGTCCGTTACCAGGAGCAATTCCTTAGTTCCTCTGCGGTGGGTCCCTCTGCCAGCCCGCAGGCAGGGTGGAAAGCTCAGCCCGCCTGTGTGCGGGCCTCTCGCTGTTTTCACCACGCTAATATGTGGTTGGTTGCAGGAAGTTTGGAGACGCGACCCTTTCTTAACATGAGTACAGCTTTAATTTTTTTTTAATTAAAAAAAACCAAATAACAACTAAGGTTGGGGAGAGCAAAGCTTGCTCTCCAGTGACGTGCACTGTAGCTCCACGTCTGGGATGTTTTTTGTTTTGAGGACGTACCTCTTGGATGTAGGAGGAGCAAAAGGCTCAGCCCTGAGTACATGAACAAACACATTAGAAATGTATGCTATTTCAGGGATTTTTGCATGCACTGTTTTGGGTTGGTTTTTTTTTAATAAATCATGAGGGTGATGTTAGCATTCTGCTATATAGGCAAGCTAGTTGCTTCCTTAACTTTTTCCTTGACTTGTCCTAAGAAGGAAGCTCCTTGTGCAGATAATAGGAGTCAAGGAGTTTGGTATGTATTTTTTGTATTGCATGTAGTGAGTATGTTGTTACACCTAGAAGATTTGTGCAGACTTTTTTTAACATTAGAAGATACTTTGTTGTCAGCAAGTTCTCAGGCTGTTTGTAAATGAAAGAAAGGTGTGTTTATGACTTCTGAGCCTTGATGGGGTTAGATTTTTGGTTTCCACCATGTCCAGTTTTTAAATCTTAAAAGAGGGAATTGGGAATGGGTTGAGATGCTCAGCTTTCATTTATGTCAAATGACTTGCTGTGATTGCAATTGCAGTTGTTAACTAAACATTTATATAAAATTAAACAATTAATTTGTAAATATAAATAGCTAGATAGAAGTTTAGATCAGTTTCCTCCAAGGATACAAATGTTTGCTCTATTTTTTTCCAGTGTTTGCAAAACCTAGTGAGGATCCAGTGCAGGTGGGAAGGGGATGTGATGCTTCTGGTGTGTACAAGTGTCACTTTATGAACTATTCATGTAGCAGCTAATGTTGCTGTTAGCTCTGAATATGGGCATACAGCATTATTACCTGAAAAAAAATATTAGTGTGTGGTTTTAATTAGTATTAGTGATTCATCTTGAAAATAATCTCTCGTTAAATGTCCAAATGATGCTATAGAAAAATCTTTGCATGGAATTTGAGAATATAAAAGCATTAAATATACACAGTGAGTTTTATGAGTTGATACAACAACTTAGTGCTACCACAGGGAGAAAGTTCTATCCAGTCTTGCTTGTGCCTTATTGTAGCTCTGGTGGTCCCTCTGAGTTAATGTGACTTAATTCCTGGTAGAAAACCAGAACAATTTTCTGCCATCCTAGGTAGATATATATGATCAGCAGAGGAGTTGGTGAGTTCCAGAGCTGGTTCAGGAGAAGGGATGGGAACATATGAGAGTCAGTGGTAGAGAACTCCTGGCGTCAAGTGGCACCACCAAAGTAAGGAAGTTGTTTCTACCTGCACTAGCTTTAGTGCTTATCAAACCTATTGTAAGCTGATTTTATTCAGTAACCTGACTGAAATCTTACCTAAAAAAGAATATAGTTTTCTACTGGTTTTAGTGGTTAAAGTGTAACAGATTGTTAAATGGTAAAGTTGGTGCGAAGGATGGAGTAGACCTGTGCAGGAAGGACCAGGAACTGCGAAGACATCTCCTGTGTGGTTGGCAACAGAACCACACGTTCAGTTAGCTGCAAATCATTAATAAACTTTTCTAACTTTGTGGTAATTTAGCTGATTTTTGTTTTCTGCAACTGGAAGCTTAATTTCCTAAATCAGTTTGTTGCAAGAAGTAATAGTCACCGAAATTCACTTATGACTTGATGAAGGACTAACAGCACTTTTTTTTTTTTTTCCTAGAACTGTATTTCTGGAAAAAAACTTGAAAAGTTCTTTATGTGATGATACTTTGGCTCCAACAGCTTGGTTTTTGTCTCTCCCCCCTCCCTTCTCCCTCAAATGATACCATTTTCTTGCACTAAATTATACTCTTCTGTATTTTGAAGTATAAATGGAGTCATATGTGGGATAGTTTACTAAATCTAGCCTCAGAATTAAAGTTGATCAGCATGATCACTAAACTGTGTGAGAAAGGTGCTTGGTAGAGAACACATTCACAGGAAACAGCAGCAGTATTTATTTCATAGCTTTTAGGTTTCGGTCTAAACTGTGAATTATATTGGAGTAAGACTGAGCAGCACACCTAAATTTGTGCATTCTTTCTATCCAGTAATTTAATTCCTAAGATAATTTTTTACCTAAAATCTTTGTCTTACTGTCACTTTTTACTATATGGGTTTAGGCATCCTGGTGCACAAGTGATGCTCTAGGGCCAAAGTGTAAACAAGGGTAACATTTACGAACTGAAATTGCACATATAAGCATATAATTTCATTTCATGTTTTACCTTAAGTAACTATTCATTGTTGTTTTTTTTTCTACTTAAACCTTAATTTCTGGAAATGGACCTCTTTTGAAGAACTAGAATGACATGGACAACATTTAGATTTGCTGTACTCACTGTTCAGGTGTGAAGATGGTATTTTGACAGTGAAATGCAGTCTGCTGCAGTAAATTCCAGAGAATATTGATAAAGTTCTAACTAGAATAGTGGGGAAAAAACTCCACAGTTTTAAGAGTAAATAAGTAACAAGGAATAATACAGCATTTTGAAAGAGAACTGGGTAAATGACTATATGTTTACATGTGCTTGGTATAGTTGCTTTAGCATTGAACATAATAAAGTCAGTTCAGAGGCAGGTTTGAGACTTTCATTACAATAATGGTTACAAAAAAGTTGCAAATCTGTTAACTTCTTTAGAGGTGCGAAATAGTAACCATTCACGTTCCAGAAGAGATTTTATCAAAGCATCTTACTGCTTTGATTTTTAATCTGAACTTCTGGAAATGCGTTAGGACAGTAGATGGATATCTGATTGCATTGGATGGTTGAGAAGCATTTTATAGAAAATCAGGTTTGATCCAAGGCAAACTTACTATTTCACTTGACTACCTCTAGTATGAAATGTGAAATATACTGAGCTCTGTGTCACACGTTGTCACTCTCATGCCATGCAATTATAACAAGATAAGTAAACCGTGACAGGCCAATACCACAACTTCAGATCTACAACAGCAAACTTTAGCACTGAACTGATTTATGTAGTACAAATTGTTTACTGGAACTTTGTTCTTAGAAGCTTCGCTAAGGGAAGAGATGCTTAAATTTGCTGCTAGTAGCTGACTGTCAAGAATGTTGTAACAAACCTCTCAATCAATGAGTGTGCAGAGTAGATTTTGAATTAACATCAGAGCATCTTTCTGGGACTTTATTCTACATACTCTAGGTGATTATGTTGTCGTTTGATGTTACAGCTTGCTGCTGTGGGAAAGTTAGTGTTGGGAGGAAGGGTATTGGCTCCATTCTTCCCACACTGACCACCCTCCCGTTGCTGGTGGGCTTATCCTGCTGTAAATCAGGGCGCTCCTCAGACTGATTACTGGGCTGATTTCATTTGCTAGACTGCAAAGAAAAAAGTTTTCTGACAGATCAACAGGTTTTATTGGATCAGTTAAGGATCTGATGAAGTCTAGAAGGTCGGACCACAGGCAAAAGGAGAAGAGGGAACCCTGCACGGTGACTGTGATATTAGATCAGTGCAGCTGTATTGCCGAGCTGCAGTTTTACATGTGCAGGTGGTAGGATAGCTCATCCTGAAGTCAACGCCCTGTCTGTCCTCAGAGAAAAGGAGAACAATTAGGCTCCTAACACATAGATCATAAAAGTATAGCTGAGGAGGAAAATCAAGTGGAATCTCTACATGCAAGTCTTGCAAGGCATCTTTGGCCTTGCTGCCACTTTCTCAGTTTGAAACTCTTGTCTGTGAGTTCAGATATTGGTTTTCAGGACTGCAGAGCAAAGAGCATCTCCCCAAACTGCAAACTGTGCTGTAGTGAAACCTATTTTTTGCGAGATCTGTGTTCTAATCAGAGGAGTGATTGCTGAGGAAGTTGGTAAGATGGTTGTGTGCAGTGCTTTTCAAGTTGTACTTATAAAGACTGTTGGCTTTTGGTACATTGTGGTGTGTTTGTACACGATTGAAGCATGTTGATGAAGTGGGTGGGAGAATATACCCTTTTAAAGAATCTTGTTTCAGATCTGGAGGGATTTGATTTGAGCTTTGGGTAAGCCATAAGTTAAAACCCCAAATGATTCATGGTTTAATGCATGTTTTGTTTTGTTGTTTTTTTTAATCAGCTTCAAACAAGTTGCATTTGGCTATTCACTATTGTACTCAGCAATCCATCACTGGTGGGTGAAACTGTAGAATGGAACACTTAATTACAGTGGCAAAATGGTAGAATTAATGGGCTTTAAGTGCAGAGGAGGCATTCAGTAAACTTACTTTTTGTAATACTGAAGCAACTCTCTGTCGTACTAAAGTTTCACAAGCTGCACTATTGTGCAGTGTTGTAGTTGTTTTACTGACACATAAAGTGCCTAGAAACTTCCTAAGAAATAGCACAAAGCAAAGTTTTTCTGCTTTACTTCTTGTGAATCACTTAGGCAAAGTTTTTCGGATATTCTCCAAGAAACTTGAAACTATGAAAAAACCTATAAAATTTTCCGTCTCATAGGATCCTGCTGGATCTCATTGAAATAAGGGTACGGTGGCCTGAACTTTGTGGCCTTTTTTTGTAGGTGACCATAGTTAAGTCAGGGGAAATACTGTTTAGCAGTCAAGTGAACTGTGCTGGGATCTCAGGTGGTATATTTAGTCTTAATTTTAGTAAATTTAACTAATGTTAAGTCTGTATTCCTTTTATGTACAGTAATGAATTTTAACTGTCTTGTTTACCATTATTCTACTTTGACCATGTTTTGTATTTTAAAAACTATTTCATACACCTTTGGCCTGTTTAGTTTAGAAAGAACAAAATATTCTGTACTTTTCTTAGAAAAAGCATAGCAACTTATTGTGGCTCTGACAAAGGGAGACAAATATCCATATGATGGCTTTGTAATTCTTTTTTTGAATGTTCGAGTTTTACAGAAAGTAAACTTTCTGCTGCCGCCAGGGAGAGCACGGGTTGTGTGTTGGGATTCTGAATGTATAATTGGTTAACCTTTCCTGTGTAGGCAAAGCCTACGGTTTTAGTCCTCTCAGTTGCAGAGGCAAAGCTGAAAATGTTGTAAAGGTACAATTATGGAAAGGCTTAAATATCCAAAGGCTACTTCTAATCTTGTGATTGTGGGAGTAGGAGAGAGTTCATTTGATGGTGCTTAATATATCATTTTGAGCTTCTCTGGGTAGGTACAAAGAAACACAGCTCTGAAGCATAGCAAAGAGAAATTACACATATTGGGGAAGAATCACGTTGCTAATTCAAACAGATCTGAAGTTCATTGTGCAGTTTCACGTGCTTGAAAATACAATGTTTCACGTGGAGAAAAGCTTAAAATGCCACTTAAAGGTAATTGATGAAAGTGATATTTGGCACTCTGCAGCCCTTGAAGCAGTATCATGCATTTTGCTGTATAGCATAGTACTTAATTCTGAACAAAATTAATTAAAATTATTGAAAAAATATGGTTAAACCATAAGACTATATAATCTAGTATCTAGCACCAGGGCAGGATCAGAAGAGTCACGGTCATGCATGATAGATTTTTTTTTTTCTTTTTTTTGGTCCCCTTCCTAATCTTACTTTATAAGTTTCCAAATGAGAAATTTTGACTGCTGAAGTATCCTGTTCTAATATTTCATTACAATTAATATTACAGCCATTAATATTACCTTAGTTACAGTTGCCTCTCTTCTTGGAGAGGGGGATGGGATAGATGAGTCTTTTGAGTCTTCTGAATTTCCTTTTTTTTGTGAGTAAACACACCATGACAAGCAGAATAATTCTCTCTGTATTTTATCTAAGTTGTTTTTGTTAGGAGTTGAAGAATTGAAGTTTTCTTTTTTGCTGCATGTTTCATGTTTAGCGGTGGCTCATTTTCAGTACTTTTTCGGTTGTAGAATTGTCTAGCCGATTGGACACCATCTTATGTTTCTGCATTTGTTTTTTTGTCCAAAATGTACAACTTGCTTTGTCTGTATTGAATTTCCTTTTTGTTGATTTCACACCTTTACATTGAGTAATGAAGATGACTCTGAAGTCCGAGGCCGTCCTTCTAAGAGTTTGCCATCATTATGGTGTCATCTACAAATGTTACAAGTTTATTAACAATTTGGATGACAGAAGAGTTAATGAAATTGAATGGACACTGGTCATACCAGTCTTTTCCCAACTGGATCATAACATAGCTTAATTAAGACTCCCATAAAATATATTCCCAATTTTGCAACAAACCATGATCAGCAGATTTTAATTATATGTAGGTTTGGTTTTTTTTAAACCACTAAAACATCCATATTTTTATAACTAAATGTACATTGTACCTCCTTGTTTTGCTTATGAGATTGTCAGGTAACGTGGTGCCAGAAGCCTGTACATTGTTCTGTATTTTTTATTGATTATAGTTCTGTTTTTTCCCAAAACTTTCATGAATTTTTGAAGGTGATTTCAAAGGACTGGAGTTTGACTAAGGTCCGTTAAGGTGTCTTAAGTATAACGTATCTTAATGTTTCCAGAAATGACTGACCTTATTCTTCCCTATTCTTCCCTCCACCCCCATTTCCTTGTAAAATTTTTAGTCATGGTAAAATGGTTAAAATTTACATAGCATGGTTGCAATTAACACTTTTTGAAAGCGAGACAGTATATGATCTGTAATT
The DNA here is from genome assembly GCA_013400195.1 of Aramus guarauna. Taxonomy (NCBI): domain Eukaryota; kingdom Metazoa; phylum Chordata; class Aves; order Gruiformes; family Aramidae; genus Aramus; species Aramus guarauna. The sequence goes on from VXBL01003182.1 coordinate 198,243, forward strand.
TTTCCAATTTTAAGAGGTATGTGTATTTTCTAAATATAAGAAAGATGATTTTAGAAGCCTTTGCTGTCTTTTTATGTGACTTCCTGACTGACATGGTTAAACAAGGCTTTCTGGATCTTTAGCCTTGCCTTTTTCTTTAATTCCTCTTAATTGTGTGTTCTTCCTCAACTTCTAAAAATTAAGGAATAATTGCATGAGGATGTTGAAGATTCCTGATGCATGGATAACTGCTTCGTTCTGTTAACTTCTTTTTCTGTTTCATGGGGAGGTTGTGCCATTAGTATCAATTTTCAGTAAGTATGTCATCTACTGCATTCTTCTGTCTTTCACTTGATTGCCTGAAATCGAATCTGATGCTGTGTCTCTTAATTAAAGTTTGCATTTTTTTGGAAGCTGTCTTTCCGGTCTGCTCAATCTTTCATCTTTTAGAATAATTTTCTCCAAATTTTTGTGTTGTAGTACTTAAAACCAAATTCAAGCTAGTAGATGCCTGCAGCTTCATCCAGCTTTTGACGCCACAGTTACTTTTAACAGTCTTGCAATGGGATTGGCTTAGCATTACACAGTGCTCTAAATCATGCTAAAAGTGTAATTTATTCAAATGCTGAAAGCCTACAGATGGTAAGGTATGTCTTATGCAAGACATTGTATTTCAGATTCATAATGGTGATTTAGGTGGAAGCCAGTGGATGTTTAAGAGTTCCTCAGGTTGTTTTATACACTTACACTGTTTTCCCCTGTCTAAAACTGAAACTCAGACTCCCGTGTTGCCATTCCTTAAAATGTCTTTCATAAGCATAAATAAACAGAAACACCTGTACCATATTTGATAATATCTGGTGTGTGTGTATAAATAGGAATGGCCAATTCTGCTGATCTTTCAGAAGGTTAAGTTCGTGTATAAAAATAACACATCCTATAAGAGTATAATATTTTAGTGTGCAACAGCAGCAATTGATACAGTGTAAAATTTTAGCCTTATGAACAGCATCATGCTAAATGCTAAGCAGGGAGAGTTTCATAACAAATGAAACTTTAGAGTCCTCTCATGCTGTTAACCAGCATCTTTAAAGCATGCATGTGCTGTTTGCATCTTCCTACTTAATCTGATGGAGCTGTGCAAGTGCTTTAAAATGTTTGTGACTTCTGACACATGGAGAGTCGTACAAAGATGGCTTTCTTAAAATGGTGCAGGACTTAAGAATTGTAGATATGCTAGTTTATGGTTACAAGTGTGCTGTGTGGCATAAGGTATAATTCAGCAAGTTGCAAAATACTATAAAACAATAGCAGTTTTTAATAGAAAAAGACATTTCTATTTTAATCTGAAGCACAGGAGTTTTGTCCGCTTGTGCTTTGATTGTAATGGAAATCAAAGTATAAATTTCTGTGTCACAAGGACGGTTAGTCCTGTGTTGCTGCTTGCTTACAAAGCATTTTTTCCGGGCTGACTTGGAAGTATTCTGAAAAGCTTTGAAGTAGCTTTTTTTAACAGATACATAAGAGTGGATGATACCCTTTTCTTTTTTATCTATATCTTTAAGAAAAAACAGATAAGGAACTTGCAGTCGTTACAGTTTGATTCTTATGGCTATCCAGTGGCTAGCTCATAGTTGAGTATTGCTATTTTTGCGTTATTAAAGAGTTTATCTAAGTTGTAGACTTCTGATTTGGTTGTTACACTCAAGAGGACTTAAGATTTAGTATCTTACTGTTATTCTTACCTTGTACTACTGGATTTTACTGTAATTAGTCTGATGATTTCTGTTTTAAGGGAAGTACCCTGTCTCTGCTTATATGATGAGGTAGAAGAAGAGGAAAAGGCAGGAAGGAAAGAATCAGGGAAAATGACACCCTGTGGAAATACTTCTAATGAGAGATGGCATTACTAGTAACAAAAGTTTGATAGTGTTAATCTGATGAGTTGCTTACCACTAAAAGTGGTATTTCAGTTTCTTCTTCTAGTTCCTCTGATTTTAGCTACCTATTCTTACTTGATTTCTTTTTTCTGGTTCATTCTGGTGGTTTTTTGGACATCGTGAGCTGTTTCTACTCTTAATCTGATGCAACAGTAATTGGTTTTTTGTAGAGGTGGTTTTTTCCAGCTGGTTTTATTTGAAGGATTTTACTCCTGGAACTTATTGCCTGCTCGGTTATCAAATCAGGATTTCAAATAGCAGGGAAAAAGGTGGTCTTTGGGCTACTTCCCACTCACAAGAGGCAACCAGAGGTTAAACCACCAGTCTCTTTTTTCCACCACGCTGATACGCACCCCACTGATGATTTTTCTGCCATTCAGCAGCTTGCTGCCAATGTTGCTGATACTGAAGTGCCATCAAGCCTTTTCTCCTCTGCTGGGCTTCCTCTCCTAGGGCCTTAAACTAGCGCTGGTTGGTGAGAAACCAACCAGCAGAAATACCTGTGAAAAAGCTCCAGGTGTGGGAAATAATTTTGTAGAGAATGCCAGCACTCCTCGCTTCTAGCCTGCCATTTCAACATGTGCAGCCATTACTGCATGGGACTCCTGGAGCATCTGTAACAGCAGGGAATACAACAACTAGTTTTTCTTAAACTAGTCTAGAGGCCTTACAGAAATTTAGTTGAAGAGCTGGCTAGAGATCCAGAGACAAGGAAAAGCAATTGAGAAGTTGCTGAATCTTCTTTTTGCCATCCAGCATGTATTACTTCCTTGGTATAGGATTCTGGAGGAGGATACTCTGTTTTATTTTATGCCGTTGTAAGGACTATTGAGAACAGACTTCCAAAAATACTTGAGTATAATGATGATTTTACCTGCACAGGTTGTTCACAATTCCGCTCTGGCACAAATACCATTTTCTTATTCTTATGTACATCAACTTGATCTTTTTTTAAAAGAAAGAATGGCAAGCTGTTATTTTGGTAGAAGTAAGATCATGTTCTCATTATGTTTCTTGTTGTCATACTTGAGAAAATAAGTATTTAAACAAATCCAATGTTGATGTTTGGTTCACATTGCAGGATGGCCACTTTGTGCTCGTTAATGTAAATTTTGCAGAATGGAGAATGATCTCATTGTTCTTTAAGCCGTTGTCTAGAACACTGGCCTTTGCATTGGGTTTCGTGTATTTTAATTGGGAAGAAAGGTACGATTTGCTGCCTTGATATACTGTGTTCTGGAAGAGATGTCTGTGACTGTTCTCGGAGTGCTTTTTTCAGAAGCATGTGAGAGCTCTTCTGAGAAGCTGTAATGGGACAATAGACTTTTATAGCACTTGGGTGACTTCAAAATTTTTATTTTTGTGGGACTAGTATTTGAACCATTAAACTCATTAGGTAAATCCAACTGAAAATCTCAGAGAAACAGTTGTCACTGTGAGAAAATACAAATGACTGTATCTTTTTAAGTAGAAAGACACTGAAATGCATCACCTGCATTTTTTTGTTTATATCAATATGGGATGTTTTTGAGAAACTGTTTATCAACAAAAACTGAAGTGCATTATCTTTTTGACATTATGTGACTAGTGTAGTTGCAAAATAACTCACAGAAGTGTAATCTCTGTTTGTTTGTTTTTATTTAAGCAGAGACACCGTGTACCACATAAGGTTCCTTACTGTTGCAACTCAAGAGGAGGGAAGTGTTAAAGAAGAACCAATTTCAGAAATTCAAAACAGACGCACCTGGCAGTTTGACTGGGCATTAAATAAGCTGGATAACTCTGTCAGAAAAACTGGCCGCATCCCTAAAACTCTTCTGCTAAAAATCTTTAATGAAGTATGCAAAACAGGTAAGTTGCTTCCTATTAAAACTAAATAAAAGCTAAATTAAAACCTGCAATATAACAATTCAACAAACCAAAGAAATTAATTGAAAAAATTCTGATTTGTATTTTGTCTCTGAGTGTTTAATCTGCTGCATATGTTGGTGAACAGACTTTAAATACTTCAGAGACGTTATTTTGCTTTGAATGCACGTTTACTTTTCCGAATTTTTTTTATCTTTGAGACTTTATAAATATTGTAAAAATTCAGTGTACTTTTAAGAAATCTTATCATATTGCCTTGCTTATTGTGGATTTTTAATCTGGTAATGGTATGCCCTCCTCATGTAATTGTATTGTGCATGCTGAACAAGGATTCTGTCTGTTTTACACAATATATTTTTAGAATGTATGTAATAAACCATGCTGTCCTTAAGAGGTTATTTGTTTTGAAATGGAACTATACAGGGAAGTCTAGAGGTGAAGCATAAGTTTCTGCATTCCCAGGTAGATGTGGTTATTTAGGGCAAGAAAGCTTTATTTTTTTTTAATAAAAATAAACAGCTGAGGCATTGTTCATTTTGATGGATTTGATACTCCTTTGGCTAAAAATAGCCAGACTACATTAATATTTTGCAAACGAGGTACCACAGTTGATGAAGTCTGGTACCAGTTAGGATGAGTTAATGGGGATATTTACTAAATATACTCACTGGGTACTACTGCCAATATTAATGACAGCATGTATTGTTTTGTTTTAGTTTTAAACTTTGTTGTGTATTGCTCTGCATTGTTAGCGGCTTGTATACCTGCAATCATGCTTTTTAAAGTTTTGCAGTTCAGTGTTTAAAAGCTGAGTCTTCAACTCATGCTCTCTTTCTGTTGAACAACTTAGTTTTTTCATTTTGCTTGTGCTATTCTTTCTGATTCTGACTACTTTGTCTTTTTTAGGTATAAATTTATAATTTGTGGGTGTGGGTTGGCAAGCATTTTATGTCTCTAAGCTTATCTGCAAATCACACAGTTCTTCATGGTCTTTGAGTAGTTACACAATTTTTAGGATGTCATATTAACAAAAAGATTAATTGCTTATAGTGGTTTCCCTTGGCTGTGTAAGTATATTAAAAAAGAAGTATAGAACTTCACAAGAGGTTTAACTAGGATGTTATGACAAAATGACAAATATTTCCATGTGAAAAATTCAGTCCTTTTTCATTAATATTGTTGAAAACTAATTTAGCAAAAGTGTGGAAGGTTAATCACTGTTGACTTCTTAAAAAGATTTGCCTGTGTTAGTATTGCTCTTCCATTTCTAATTACAACATGAAAGATGTCTGAAGAAGGTGCTCACCGTAGATCTCTTATCCTATATCTTTCCATACTCACACTGCCAAACCTTTTCCTGTTTCTTTTGCCCTTCAGGGTACTCAGTCACTAATATAACCCTGCCATTGTGAAGCTGGAGATGTGTTGGCATTTTTATTGCATGAACTAATTGTATGCAGGGATTTAAAAGTTAGTCAAGTATGACTTGTCTCACCACTCCGTTATGTCTTCAGAAGTTCAAGTCATGATTTGCAATTTGTACCTGTCCCTTCTCAAACTTCTAACTTACTTCTCTTCACATTATTGCTCTTTTTTTTCCCATTACTGCCTGTGTTTTTTCACAGATGAGTTTACCCTGTATGAATAACTTTTCTACTGTAGATTGCGCTCTTGAAACATAGGTTACAATAGTTATGTGGTACCCTGGATTTGCTGGTCCTTTTCAGTACCTGAAGATCTAATTCTAGACAGTGCATAGCTTTCTGCTGTTGAGGTTTTAACTTTATTTTTGCCATTATTTTATAGCTGTTTCTACAGCTCCATATAATTAAAAATTACGCTTACAGTGATGAGCAGCAGCTGGATATATCTTTACTGGCAACAGCTCCTGCCTCTGTGCTGGGCTATATACAACTTTAGAGTGTTGGCATGATGATTTGGAAGTAACTTACAAAGAATTACTGATGCTTTAGACTTCAAGTCATTTGGCAAGTCTGACTCTTTCAAGCCTGTGTGTATGTCTCTAGAATAGAAAACCTTCTGGATTTTTTTCATTATTTACATTGTATGTGAACATTTATCTTGCTCCTTGTTAGATAAAATTACTTCTGAAGTATACCTTTCTCTGTGATAGGAAAGGGATAGATAACATGTTAACTTTTTTTTTTTTTTTGCTTTACAGCATACTGCTTTCTAAAGGAACTCTCATTTTTATTAGAAATTGCTGGGTTTGCATATAAAAATGTGTTTGAAAAAAAATTTATGTCTCCAGCTTAGAGTAAGCTGTGATAGATTCAGCCGTGCTGCCTTACTTGCCTCAGGAGTAATAATCCAAGACAGACAGATGAGTTTAGAGTTACTTTTTTGGACATCCTGGGGCTAAAATCTAATCTAATGCAGATTCAGAGAAGGCAGACATTCTTACAGTTACCTTCACTATTCTTTAGATGTACATTATCTCATTTATTTTATATTGAGCATGGGCAGAAGTGGAAATAGAAATTTAAATGTGGAAAGTCTCTGAATACCAGTTTTAGAATAGTATGGAATTGGTATGAAGTATTTTGCTATTTTAGAAATTTACCAGAAAGTTATGTCACTGTTAGGATGAAATGATCTATGATCTTGGATTAGGAAATTTAAAGTACTAGATCATCTGTTTAGTATTTTGTGTTGTACTTTTTAAAATTTCTGCTCAGCTGAGCTCATTATTGCACTAAATGACATGTTTTATTGTGAATCTTTTTCATGATAGTGCATAATAATGTAATTGTTTAATCATTAATCATTCCATAAAAATCTTCAATATTGAAGATGATTATATTCTATACAAAATGGTTAAGTATTTCAGTGGGTCAGTCTCAAATCTTTTTTCTAATATTAAATTCATAATTATTTATAAAGAAATTTGTGGTCGTGTTCCACTTGCAGGGTATCCAGGGAGTAACCAGACCTTGCTTTTGTTGCGGAGTTGTGGTGCTCTTTTACCGGAGGTATTGTCGCCTGAAAGAACAGAACTAGCCCATATGATATGGGACAAGATGAAAGAAATGGGTAGGTTGGTTTTGTTAGTTCACCTTGCAAGAATGGCTACATACTTAGTTACTTTATTTGTAATAGAAGACTGAATGTATTTTAATAGTGTTTAAGTGTTAGGTTATAATGGCAAATACTCATTACTGAATAAACGCTATGTTTTATTATTCAGGTGAGAGACCTGTTTCCTATTCTGGGAGTTATACTGACATCTAGGGGTTTTAATAATAAATCTAAAGATTTTTTTTTTGTAAGATGCTTAAATTGGAATTTTGCTTGGTTTTGGTTATTGTAAGAATGTATTTTACTTTTCTATTAGATGTTACCTTGATATCTGGTGGGCTGAGTATTCCTAGTGCTACCAGCTATTTTATCAGACGATTATTTTTTTTATTTTATTTTAAGTTAGTCATTTATCTAGAGATGTGGCATAGGTGAACTGCTTCTTGGCAGTAATATTGCTGAATCTGTTAAATACAGCTGTAGAGAGTTGAATAGCATGCACACAAGCATTGATGTTACTCTGCTCTTGTTATGTTTTAATCTTTTAAAAACAGATATGTGCTCTTAAATAGGTGTCTGGTGTTTCAAAGCTGGATAAAAGGAAGCAGCCTGATTATACATGAAGTTCATACAGAATAAAATTGATATGAAATTAACCTGAGAAACCTATAAAGTCATGTTGAATTTAGAGAATCTACATTCACTGACTGTGGTTGAAATATTTTCTTAGGTGCTGTGTATGACACAAGCCATTACAATGCTTTACTTAAAGTCTACCTTCAGAATGAGCATAAATTTTCTCCAATGGAATTCTTGACCAGAATGGAGGAAGCCAATGTGCAGCCGAATCGAGTAGGTACCCTTTTATGGTGTCTCCATTGTTAATAGTGGTATCCATTTATCGGGTGGGAATCATTAACTTCGCCTTTTTGTTTTCTGCAGGTTACATATCAAAGGTTGATTGCTGCTTATTGCAATGAGGGTGACATTGAAGGAGCAAGGTATTCTTTGCATTTATGTTGAAAAAGATTTCCGCAAAATCTATTTCTCATATTCCCTACCATTAATGTTAAAACTCGTTTCAGTGTAATTCTTAGAAATTGAGCAAATCAAAGAGGAAGTTTATTTTAACCAAGCACTGAAGAGCAGTTTCTCAGAGACAGCTAGAACCTACACAAGCAAAATAAGAATAAATGATAGACCAGTGTGGTCAAATCAAATTGTATTCAAGTTACTCAGAAAATAACTTGTTTTGTCATTTTTAGAGCTAGTGTGAAAAGGTGTGAGGTTATGAAGGCTTACTGCCTATGTAAGGAAATGGCTGCTGGGAAAGGCATTTGAGAAAAAAGTGGGCTAAGGAGCAAATACTAGTAATTCTATTTTTTATTGTTATGAAGGGCTTACTGGTGATCTAACGTTAATTTTAGCAAGGTAAAGTTGCAACAGTGTGATTGCTGGGCATGAGAAATAAGTAAAAGGAAGATAAAAATAAAAAAAAAAAAACCAGCCCCACTCTTGTGTCTGTATATTTCAAAGCGGCAAATACAATTCATCTGAAAAAATGAAAATGACTAAATTATAAGCATATTATGCAGCATCCTCAAATGTAATTGCTCAGTGACATCAGGATTTGTTTTTGTTTGATGATATAGTACTTGTCCAGCAGAGCAGCAATAGCTTAGTAGTTTATCTTTTTAAAGGAAAAAAAAATTCTAATCATGCATTGTCTTGTGTTTTGCAGTAAGATTCTTGGTTTTATGAAGAGCAAAGATCTCCCAATCACTGAGGCAGTATTCAGTAGCCTTGTGAAAGGTCATGCAAGATCAGGGTAATGTTTAATACCTTTTTTTCTTTTGCTTTCCTTTAGGTTTACTACAATATAAAGTGATACCGTACAGAAAAAATATATGCTGCAGAAGTGTGATGGCTTTAAATAATAATATATAGAAGACTATCTTTTTGTACAATTTTGAAGCAAAACAGGGCTAGTTATTGGGTGGTGAGGCACTGGCACAGGTCGCCCAGAGAAGCTGTGGATGCCCCCTCCCTGGAAGTGTTCAAGGCCAGGTTGGATGGAGCTTTGGGTAACCTGGTCTAGTGGAGGGTGTCCCTGCCCATGGCAGGGGGGTTGAAACTAGATGGTCTTTAAGGTCCCTTCCAACCGAAACCTTTCTATGGGTCTATGATTTAACAAAGGAAGTAGATTTTTCTTGTGGCTGGAAATCCTGAATTTCAAGATAAATTACTGTACTTTTTTACTGTTTGAAAGCACAAATTGCTGCACTTAGTTTTGAACTTTTTCAGCTGTTAAAGTTGAAAGAGCATTCTAAGTAATACAATAATTAAAAGATTTTCACTTTCACCTTTCAGGCTTTGCTTAGTTAAAATAAGTTTCTATATGCTTGTTGCAGTCTTTGTTTCCAATTCTAATTAATTTAATGAGGAAATGTGGAAGTTAAAGTAAACGTTATCATGACTAAATCTACTGAGGGTCTTTCTCTTGAATTCTTTTAGAGATATGAAGAGTGCAGAAAATATCCTTTCAGTGATGAGGATGGCTGGTGTTGAACCGGGTCCGGACACCTATTTATCACTGCTGAATGTGTATGCTGAAAAGGGTGATGCTGATAGCATCAAAAAGGTACTGCAGGTTTGAGTTAAATACAACTTGTTTGCTCTGTTGTTCAATTTAACTTTGGAATGCTTTCTATCCATGCAGGAGGAATAATACTGAATTTCATAACTTGTTTCCTCATAGTTTGCAGCAACTAAACATTTTTTTTTTTTTTTAATCTGAAGATCTGGTTAACTGAAAGCAGTCTCATAGTTTATGAAAAATACTTGTCTTTTGATAGTTACCTTTCACTCTCAGAAGGTATGTTTGCCAGTGAGTGATTTAATAAGTCATTTTTTTCAAGAGAGATATAGTGCACGTGAGAGATTTATATATTTATTTATAAAAATAAATAAATAGTAAACCTTGATTATCCTGCTCCCATTGAGCCATTCTTTGGCTCCCATTGAATCCACAGCATCTTTCCAGTAAAACAGAATTTTTTTGAGAGTTCATACCAGCAGCTTAGATATTCATGAAGTGTGGATAAGTTAATGCTGCCTTACAGCCCTTTGTGTAGCTGACTTTTTAAAGTATTCTCTCTTTTTTAAAATCAAAGTAATATTCAGAAAGGAATGCGAGACGAAAATTTGGTTTGAGTTTAGTAAGTAGTATTAGATGGAGAGGACCAAATCAAGGAAGAGGATATAGGAAACATAATGTTGTTTTGTGACTTACAAATTAAACAAATCTTCGTCAGCCAACTTTTTCCAAACACTAACAAAAAATTGATGAATCATTCTCCCTTTTTCAAAGTAATTTCTTTTGAAAGTCATCTCACAATACCCTGGTGCTTTTATGTATTTTTGGGTATTAGAAACTATCTATTATATCCCATTTCTCTGTCCTCTTTTCTTTTTACAGTCTAAAGGGGTTTGAGGCCCTCTCTATAGATCTTTGGTATTCTCTCTACCATATTGCATGTATCTAAACCCATGGCTTTTAAAAAAGGAAAAAACACCCTTTTAATTTTTTTTTTATTTTTATTGTAATGTATCCTGTTTTGAGTCACTCTGGAGCTTATTAAAGTTAAATTTATTCTGGTTTACAGACTCTAGAAGAGATTGAGAAGACTGAAGGGTACCTTATGGATAGGATTTTGATGCAGGTGATTTTTAGCCTTGCCAAGGCTGGATATCCTCAGTACATTGAAGATATTAAAGAGCGGATAAGATTTGATAGGGAGCTAATTCCAGGTATGTCCTTGGTTACTACAGTAGTGTTTTGATACTCAGGGTGCAGAGCGAAAGCATTTTCTTTTTGTTAGATTTTTTGGGGGTTGTTTTTGTTTTGTTTTGTTTTTCAACAATAATGTTACTAAAAATAGGTAATTTTGTACTTTTTTCCTGAATATTTAGGAAAATTATTTTTGCTATTAATTTGTGGATTTATTTGTGCTGCTTTAGATCGCATTTTATAAAATTTAAATATAAACCAATTTTAATCATTTACATTAAAAAATTGATAGATTAATTTTTGTAACTTCCAAAATGCATTAAGATTTTACAGGAAAGCAGTAAGTGTGGAGTTCGTTCTTCAGACAACACTGTTGTAATTCCTGTTGTGACAGATCGTTGTGAATATAATAAAAAAGGAGACTACACACTGAATATAGTTTTCTTTATCTACACTTATAGTCACTTTTGAATCCCAGTATGTGTAATCTGATTGATAACTGTTAATTATACTTAATCCTTTTTTTTTTTGGACGTGTCTAGAAATGTGTTTTTCTTAGTATCCATCTGTCATGCTGTGGTGGTGATGCTTTGTACTTTTTGGCATGGTTTTTTTTAATGTGAAAAGTGAATTTCATTGATAAATAGAAATAATTGTAAAAATGATAGTCTCAAATTTGATTGGTTACGCATGTTTAAAAGTATGCTAATGATACTTGTAAAACATTTACTTTCCTAGGTTTCACTAATTTTAGCAGTTTAATGCAAAAATAGTTCTATGTACTTTTTTAATTTTGTTGTTCTCTGTTTTTCAATTGCTAGATGCAATGAACCTGTGTTTGACTCTGATAACTCATGGCTTCGAAGATATAAGTTTCCATATTTTGAAGTCTTTTAATCATTTATCACGGGATAATACGGACCATGGTAGCTTCTTCTTGCAACATTGTGTAAATAGAGATATGGTATGCAGAATACTAATACTTTTTTCTTAACATACTAATAACAGTCTACTTTCTTTAATGCAGCTTTGAAGATAGAAAATGGTAGATTTTTTTTGCATAAGTCTTAAAGGCTAAAATAAGGATTTTAGTATTTCATATCAATTTGCATAGTAAATTCACAAAGGAGTCATGTTTGGCCTGTGTAATATCAATTTCCTAAGCATTAGAAGAGTCTGACATTCTTAACAATTTGATAAATTTAAAAAGATATTAAATGAATTTTTGAAATTTTTTGCAGCCTCTGAACAAGCTGAAGCAATTTTGTAATGAGTTAAAAGAAGAAAAAATGCACTCGGCACCATTACAGTTTATTTTGCGTTGTGCTTTAGAGACCAACAAATCAGGTATTCTGCTTATTTAGTTATTTTACGTATGCTTATTTAAAGTACTTGGTCACTGTTTAATTATCTCGTGAATGTTTTCAGCCTTAGCCATTGAGGTGATGAAGATGATGAAAGAGGAAGGCTTGCCACTCAGACCTCATTACTTCTGGCCGCTGCTAGTTGGGTTCCAGAAAGAGAAGAATCTTAAAGGTTAGTTGTCTGATACATGCTCCTCTGGCCTTAATGCAAACCTAGTGCACACATCTTTATTACAACATTGCTATGAGATTCAGCAGACTCTTGAAAGTAAACTGAAACCTTGCTGTGCGTCTGTCTTTGCAAGCAGTTTTTCCTTCAGAAAGACTTTTTTAACCCTACTTTCTTACTTAATCATGGTACACTTCTACAGATATAAAGTCTGCCTTTGCATAGAAAGATGTGGGAGAGAGTTTAATTATCTTTTTAACTCTTTGCATTCTTTCTGCCTTCCACTGGTTCTTTTTGCTGCTCATTACCTTTTACAGAGTTTACTCCTGAAGAAACTGAAATCTTAGGGAAGCATTTAAAAGTAAGGTTATGTTACAATAGCTGTCTTGGACTGCAAACCCAATCCTTTTTTCAAGCCAACTTCTTATTATAGACCTGATAAGCCAAACGTGAGTTTTGTTACAATAATAAAAACTGCAGGAGAACTTACGTTGCTGAATGTGTGAGCCTGACCTGACAGCATACTGATTGAAGGACAGAAATGCTCAATCTTTGGGATTCTTAAGTAGGTTTAAGCATTTAGCATGCTTTCCCCTGTTACACATGGGGATGTCTACAGGATATGAATAAGAATTGAAGAAATATTAAATTTTAGAGTACAGTATCTAATTCTTTGGTTTGCGTTATTGGTAATTCAGAAAGAATGGTATTGTAAAAAGATGCTTTTAACAGAAGTACTTCCCCCTTGGGGAAACAAAAAACTGTCTTTTTCATCTTATCTCACAGTATAATGTGCTTTAGAATGAGATGCAGAGTTGTTAGTGTGACACTGGGTGACAAACAAAATGCACAAACAAAAAAAAAGTGCTTTTAGCAGACTCTTCATATCGCAATTTTATCTTAAATATACAGTCACATTCCAGTTTGGAAGAAATGCTGAAACAAGTATTCCCTAATTGTTTCTGGCTATAAAAATGTCTCAAGTCTTTTTCAAAAAGCCTTTGTGAAAACAATATTCAGTTTTTATTAACTCCTTAGGCTCTGTTCCTGCTAGACTACTTCCCAAGTTTATCTTCTCCCAGGTTTTCAAATGCTTGAAAGTTCTATGATATTTTAAAAGTCTGGCAGCGCTGTTTTAGTTGGCATCTTTGTGACTTAATTGAAGTCCAATGTTGCCAAAAATAAGTAAATCGAAATTGGTGTCATACTTCTCTATGTGGATGCTGCCTACTGGAAAACCATGCTTTCTGTTACTCCATGGAAAATTTCACCTCACTAACACAATTATAAGAGACGTCGGAAGTATTTTTAGATTTAGACTTAGCTCCCAAAACTGAAGCAATATCTGACTGTCGAGAGAAACTTAAGTTTTCATATCTCTTTTGGTCTTTGGCAAGATCAGAGGTTGCCCTAACTTGGACTCCTACTGTAGAAATCGACTGCGCTTTGGCTAGTAGTTCCTGCTGGAAGTCACCTAAGCAGAGTGGGAAGAAAACTGATGAGGGAACCCTCAATTCTGGCTTTCTTTGCCGTTTTCTAGAGTCTTTCTATCTGCAAAGGCATCAGACACTTCTCTATGGCTGTATGATTATACTGTGGTTTTGCAAACATGTTTTTGTAACTTGGTACTTAGTCCCCGAGTTTGAATTGTCAAGTGGAAACGTTACTAGTTTGTGCATATCTACAAAAGTTGATGATTTTTCAGTTTCTAAAATACGTAGGATATCTAAACAATTTCTTCTGCAGTGAAGAATCAGTGGAATTATTCTTGCTGCAGTGAAACAAGTTGTCGTGCTCTTTCCCATGTGTAAGCTTGCATTCATTTTTTGAAATTTAATAATAAAAAAATGAATAAATGAGATCCATTCTCTAAAAATACAACCAATACAATTCAAGGAAAGGAAACAAGGGAAAAAAATCCACCCAGCCTGACATTTTCATAGAAGTAGTAGAGCAAAAAATAGTGCTGCAGTGAGAACCTAAAGGTGACAGCAGATAGTAAATGAACAGAATGATGCTTTCTAGCAGCAAAAAACAATAGAGCTGTGTGAACAAAAGTATAGATACTGTTTCACCTCTCATACTGAAAAGTGGTAATAATTCCTTTCTCTACAAAGTAGTAATGCCCAGCCTAATGTGTGTAATTTTGCATCTTGGGTAAAGGTAAGGCTGAAAATTGCAAAGAACTTTGAGGAAAAATTATTAAAAATCTGATAGGATGTAGGCAGTGGACTAAATGATCATTTAAGAACACAGAATATAAGCAACAACCCATCTACAGCTGGAGGGTACAAATGTCTGAATCAGTATGTATAATGTAACCCAAACAATTATATAACTAGTAGCAGCATTTAATTATATGTTTATCTAATGTTTATTATAACAAAAGCTGACACTGGAAATCAAAGGAAATACCTAACTTCAGTATTATGGAATTGAATTTAAAAGAAAAAAAGCAATGAAGTGATGGCTAAGAGGAATGAAACTAAGCGGTGCCGTTTTTGAATATACAGTAGAGAACTTAACCACTCTGAAATAGCGAGCAGCTCTTTTCAGTCATTTACGCAGGCAAGTAATTTCAGATAGGGCATTCTTGCTTTTATGTGCATCTGTTATATAAGTTGATAATTACTTATTTCCATAGTATTTATCTAAGTAAATGCTGTTAGGCTTTTAAGAATGGAAAGTGCTTGCAGGGTTTAGAAGATCAATATGCAGTGGATCTGAAATTGTTATTGGCACTCAGATTCATCTTGTATCAGATTATACACTAAAACTAGGAGGGCCTAGTATAATGTTTGACTTACAGTTGTTACTGACTATTTTATAACTCCCCTTCATCTTCGTATAATCATTGTATTTTTAAAGACAATTTTTAAAAGTTAGTAGTGTATTTCACTTTTGTTTTCTACTAAACTGTTGTTATATACACAAAGCATGGTTAATGAATGGTAATTCAGTTTTTTCTTTGGGAAATAAGAATCTGAGTCAGAGATGAATAAGGGTGATGATTTCACGAAGTAACTGCTTGAAATAACTGTTCTGTAGACAGATTTTTCTGGCAAAGAACTTTGAGTGCATCT
Source organism: Aramus guarauna (assembly GCA_013400195.1). NCBI lineage: Eukaryota > Metazoa > Chordata > Aves > Gruiformes > Aramidae > Aramus > Aramus guarauna. The sequence goes on from VXBL01003182.1 coordinate 213,476, forward strand.
GAAATTAACAGCACAGCAAAAATATCTTAAATGTTATGTTGTTTTCCTGAATGCAGCCTCACTTTTTGAACTGCAGTTTTGAACTCCAATTTTACTGCCCTTGCACATGTTAGAACTGTATGTAACTGCATTAGACATCTCCCTTGTTCCAAACTTAGGAAATGAAAGGTGGACTGAAATGCAAGTTTCACTTTTCACTTCTTGAAAAGTTGCAAGTTATTCTGCCCTACCACGGAAATATTGTGACCATCTTGTAATTCTTCTCTTCTGTATTTGTTCTTGGATATACTGATTTGAGGCTGGAATCTGTTCCATTGGGGTGTTCCAGTGCTGATTCCCGTATTGAAAAAAAGGAGAACAGAAGTTTGGCTGTGTTTTGTTCCCTAATTCCATCCTCTTTCTACTCAATTATTTGGTTTTAGATACTCAGCTCCTGCAGTCCTTAGGTATCTCAGCCCAAGATCTCAAAAAACCTGTTCTTGATCAAGCAGGGAGATGGCTGGCAGACTTTACTGTGGGTTTTAGTCATACCCACTCTTCTGGATCAATGGTGTCCAAAGTGGGGGATGCAAAGTAATCCATTGGGGAGTAAATGGGATGTTAATAAATGAACAATTATTTCATCCATATTTACTTTCTATTTCTGTCTATGTTTTATAATGTGCATAATATATCAGCACAGTAGTACATGTATATAATTTCTAAATAAATATTCATATTTTGGGGATGTGTTCTCAAAGTTTGGGAGACCAGTATTGCAGATAAATGTGACTGTACTTTTGTGTGCCTTTTTTTTTTTTTTTAGTCTGTTCTTTGGTTTGGGGAGAGAGAAGAGGTTAGTGTATTTTCCAACATAAGGAGCAAAGACTTTCTAACCATCCACATACATAACGCTCAAATCCTGTCTCATGCATGTATCTGACAATTCTATACTACTTTAATCAAAGTGTGACTGTTTCATTGCTTTGTATTGTGGAAGATATTTATGTGATAATAAAGTAGTTCTGCTCTCAGTGAGGTAGAAATTGTAGGATTCTGTGTTGGATTTCATTAATCTTATATTTGCCCCCAAAAACCTGTACATGAGTCATCTTAGAAATGAAGAAATGTGTGGCAGCATTTTATTTTTTTTTTTTAAGTTTGTGAACGATTTGACTAGGTGCAATATTGTTACTGGTATTCCTCCTTAATCTGCATCTCACTGTTGTGCTGGTGTTCTGATCTTCATACTTGCCCTTTCCTACTCAGGAGCTGTGCCAGGTCACGTAACAGTTTTGCGACAAATGTCTACTAGGGACTGCGGATGCTTAACAAGCCTGTTTTCCACTCTCTTCTAGATACAAATTTGAACTCAAATCTCCTGAGTTTACCACACCTTAATCACTATGGTGTCTCGTTCTTGGTCTTCAAACTGTTTTCTAGTGATAGAGATACAATTATTTTTTAAAAGGTTTCAGCCTAAGAAGGCTTAGTGTATTTCCTGGGAAGTTGAAAACATGAAATAGAAACTAGCTGTCAAAATTTGGAAGGTATCAAGAAATACTTACTGTAATTAATTCTTTATTCATATTTTTGCAGATTCTGGGCCAAAATCACAGTTTTGTTTAAGGCAAACTCGAACAGATGATGCGACTTTAATCTAGTGTGACTTGCCTGCATGTATTTTCAAGTGCTCAAAGGGAATTCACATTTGATTATTTGCACCATAGTGCACTGCATAAAATATTCATGGAAGTGTCACTTTTCCATAGGTGGCACTCCAGGGCAAAGACAGGGACTTTGGGAAACTTTACATTTTTAAAGTAATAAGTATGAAATGCAAGTTGAAAAAAACATATGCTGTTTGGTACTGGTGTCCTGGAGCAACTGACAAATCGTTTTTAGACCAGCAAAAAATGGTAATACCTGTATTTGTTTTGACAGGGGTTCAGAGTTTACTAGCTACAGTTACTGTAAGAAGTTTCTGCAAATCGGAAGAGTGTGAGCAATTAAAAAGCATGAAATACACTCTAAAACTCTGCGCTGTAATTGCTGAACTCTTAAGATTTGGTATCTGTTGTCCTCAAATGCATCTCTACAGTAGCAGTGTTTACAGTCGAGTTGTGTGAATTGATTTGAACCCTGTTAAAAGTTATAATGTAGCTTCATTGTGGCTTGGGAGACTCCAGCCTTTTTCTGAACTTCCAATTTGAAGCCGATGCGTTGATAGTCATCAACTTACTTGCTTAGAAAAATGTTATTTGTTTTAAATCTAGAGACAAATCTTGAAAGCTTGCCCTGCTAATCAGGGTTCGATACTGGGAACAAAGCCAAGAATGTGTTAGCTATTAAAGAATGCATTTATATCTTGATTACATACAGCAAGTTTCAGATTTGGTTTTTGTGTATAATCATATGTACGTTTATATATATATCTCTGAAAAGTGTTTTGCAAATATGGCTAAAAGTAACTGTTATATTCACTGTGTTAGAAAATAACTTTGTGTACTAGCAATTTCCAAACTAGTCAAGAGTTTTGTGGTTTTGATAGTACAGCACAGAACAGAAAGTTTAGTAAATCTATTCTAAGTTTCACAATTAAGAACTTTCTTAAAACCTAAAGTAAAAATGGAGGATTTTGCAAGGCAATTTCAGGGACAGAAATTGAGGAGGCAAGTCAGTTTTTTGAAAAGCAATGTTTAATTTTAAAGGTTGAGTCTTGAGTTTTCATTTTTCTGAATTATTTAGCCTTGCCAATTTTGCCTTGATAGGTATCTTCGAGGTCCTCAAACTGATGCATGAGTTGGGGGTGGAACTTGATACAGAAACATACACAGACTATGTTTTTAAGAATTTTGCTGATAGTGAAGCTGCCCGTGCCCAGCTGAAGGTAAGTTTGCGTTTAGAATTCATAAAAATTACTATTGTGCGGCTTGTTTTTCTATCTTCTCTGTAAAGGCTTTAGACTCCAGTAGTGCTCTGAACATGAAGATGGTATGAGGAAGCCTCCTCAGCATTTTCAGATTACTTTTAAAACAGTTGTTGCACTGATAGTTTGTTTACAATGTCTTTCTCCTGCTAACCAAAATATTTTGCTCAAGCCTTACCATCTTTCTGTTTCCTAAAGTAGAAAACAAAATAAATGAATAATGTCCTTTTTTTTTTTTTCTTCATACTGGGCATTAGAAGTATTACAATTGTTTCTGGTGAATTTTTTTTTTTTAATTGGCTGAAGAATTCAGAATTAGACTAAACTTAACTGTCCCACTCATTCTGCCTTTGGTAACTTTGTCTGTTGCAATTGATTTCAGTAGAAAAGCTGGATAATTTTTGATCAACTTACCTGGCTAGCCAGGTTGACTGCTGTATAGCACCTTTTATGTTCTCAACAGCTGTCAATACAGGAATGCCAGTGTCCTTTGGGAAGGAAATGTTTAAAGATACAAAGTATCAGAAAGTCTTTGCTGTGTGTATTTCCAATGACTGATTGCTTTATCTCTAGAAAAATGACTGCCTGTTTGAAAGTGTTGGACTCTCTGTAGCAGAAATAAGATATGAAGCAGCACATGGAAGACTGAACAATGTTCTTTCTCTATGTAAGTATTTTTCATGTTGCCTGTTTCTACATACTTGGCGGTAGTGTTGGTTGTAGGCTGAGATTTACATGTATTAATATATGACGTTTAAAGATATGTGGGAAACTTGAGCCAAGCTTTTATGATGTGAGGTCCTCTATGATGAGAAGTCAGACTGTTTGAAACTACCAATTCTGGAAAACATGTCATAGTTAAATTCTTTAATATGGAACCTAGCCACAAGATTTACATATAAGATATTTACAGATCACAGCTGTTCTGTGATTGTGATAGGATTATGATCCTCTAGTACTTAGAGGGCTTAAGGAAACAATTTGCCTTGCACGGTGACTGTTAAATCTTTGGTGCAGGGTTTGTTTTTGTTTGCAGCACCAATTGCAACAGGATGCTAGTCTGACAATGTGGCTGTGAAGAACTACAGAATGATTAATGAAAGAACCAACTTTAAAGAACTGATTGGCACTGATGTTAACCTTAGGGTGCTCTGCTGATGTGTTGCTTATGTGTATAAATTTGATGGGTTAATTAGGTGATGAAGTTGTAACAGCATGAATTAATTGCTTTTTAAGAGTTTTCTCCAAAGGCTGTTCTCATGCTCAGTGCTTGCAGAAGTTAATATACATCATTGACTGAATGTGTGGGATGGGATGATTTGCCTGATTAAATAGGAATATATGTTTCTCTTCAAAATTTAAAACAAATACAGTTTTTATTTGCCTAGTATACTGACACAATAACAAACTACCTAAATTTGGACTAAATCTGATACAGAAAGATCTCTTTTCTACACAACAGGTGTTTTTGTCCATGGTTCAGGGAAAAGCTTAAGCAGTCTTTTGTTGCAATTGTCATTAACTGTTTTAATGAATATAAAAATATGGAGTCTGTACACCATGACCCTGGGAAGCTGTTGTGTTGAAAATGAGAAAATTAAATGAGTAGTTGGTAATCGGTGATTTCATTTTTGTATTTGAGATTTATCAATTAGTAAATCTTCAAGATTTACCTTTCAGTCTGCTGTTTTTTTGTTTGTTTTTGTTGCAGCAAAAAAAATTAACCATGAAAAATGAAGTACTTAAAATAACTTTGAAATTTTTCTGAAAAGATAACTATTAGGAGCAATGAAATTTCTTCTGGAAAGTGAAATAGCTGTTGTTTGGGTTTTTGGTGTGGTTTTTTTTGTGGGTTTTTTTGGTTTTTTTTTTTTTTTTTTACTTACATGAAGAAGTAAACCTACCCCTGCACACTCATTTTGGTTAACTGAAGTAGTGAGGTTTTAATGTGTTATAAGGCACAAATGTGTGTGTGCCTTGTGTGTGATAAATGTATATGATATCAAAACTATGATACAGGCTGCATTCTGTCTTACTGTCATGAAATTAGTTTCAGAGTGGATTATTTAGCTGTTGTCTGTGTATTGAATTTAAATCTTGTAGTGGTATTTCTGTTTACAAAGAGTAGGGTTAATAATTCATGGAGACATAAAAAATTTCTTTTGAACTTGAGCTTTAAAGGAAGGTACCCCTGTAAATAGTTTACCAGGCTGAAATGAATGCTAGTAAATCTAATTAGCACCTATGTAATGATAAGGCACAGATATTAAACAGCTGATTTTTTTTGTTTGTTTGTTTTTGACTTGGCTTCTTTTGCAGTATTACAAAGAGGGGAAAAATAAATGCAGTATGGAAAATAGTTCAAGATTGTATGATGAGTGTAGTCGAGGGGAGGCGAAGGTTGGTTATTGATGCTGGTTGCTATCTAGGTGTATTGATTCAGCTTCTCATACCTTATAATGTATAGATTTCTGCTACTGACAAGATGAAAACTACGAAGCATCAGCTGAGGAATCTGGGCGCATAAGGCAGCACACGAGAGCCGCTTTTTCCCTTTATCATGCCGTTCCATTCCACTTCATTGTCAGCCTCTTGATTTTCTCAGACTTGTTTGTTGCTAAGGAAACCAGGTTGCTGGTTGTCAGCAGCAGCTGAGCATACTAAGATGCTTTTCTACTTGTCTTTTTATGAGCAAAAAGTTTAATATACCACTGGAGAGGATTTGTATTGAGGGTTTCTTTAAACCAACTTTACCGGAGGTTTTCAAACTAAAATGTTCTAACACTTACAACTTTTAATTTTCTAAATGCCTGGGGTTAGACTAAGGAGTGGTTTTAGCATGTTGTTCCTGCCTTTTATTTCCCAGGTTCCTAAAGAGCTGGTGTTTTTATTTCAATTCTCTTCTACCATATGCCATATTGCAGCCCTTGCTGAAAGGACCCATTGCATTCAGGTTTTTACAGGGGTTAATTCTATTGTGATAGTGAAGTCAGATGATGATAACTTCATACAGGACTTAAATGCATCTCCGACTGTATTTTTTTTCTTTGCTGGACTATAGTGTTGGAATGAGAGACAGCAATTCTAGAGGAACAAGGAAGAATGATTTGGAATATTTAGCCAAGAAATGATGTAAAGATGAGGACATAGGGCGTAACTGTAAATGACCTCTCAGGGACATCTAATTTTAAGTCATTTTACAGTTTCCTTTGTGTGCAACCTATATTGTAAATATCAACCGAACATTTAGAACTGTGTATCTTTCCTTTTTTCCCCCCTTATGTTTAACTTAATTCAGTGGATAGCACTTTAGATGGAATTACTTTTTCTTTCTTGTGTCAGGCAATTTACACCAGCAGAAGCAAATACCTAAGGAAAGTGTCTTTTTTTAATACTAAAAAAAAGAGGAGGCAAAATTGAAAAGCCTATTTTAAGGCAGGTTTTCAGTCTGAAACAATTAACAAAACCTTTACCTCTGCTGGATTTTTTTTTTTTTTTTTTTCC
>VXBL01003182.1:219916-246956 GCA_013400195.1 Aramus guarauna
TTTTTTGTCCAGTGCAAATATCTCAAGTTTTCTTGATTAGGATTGTTTGGGGTTTGTTTTGCTTTTTGGAACATAATATTTTTTTCAGTCTTGTACTTTTTTACGGATAAGATGCTTACTCCTATCACTAATTTGTGTAAAAGGCTGATGTATTAACTATTTACCTTAAAGGCAATGAAGAGGGGAAAATCTCTTTTCGAGTATTTCATCCCTTTTGAAATGGAGCAGATTTAGAGGTGATAAAACCAGCACTGTTTCAAATACCCTGGTATTTGAAATTTTGTTTTACAAAAGTTTGTCAGCATTTACTAAACTAAAGAAATAGTTCTTGTAATGACACCCTATTCATACGACCTGCTCACTTGTTGCAATTCAGGGATTTTTTAACAATGACTATTTAGAAACATTTCTTTCATTTACAGTGTCTTCAGCAAGCACACCTCCTATTGATATCCGTCAGTTTAGAAACAGCCTCATCTGGGGCTTTAAAAGGTAAGGCTGCTATATGAATACCTCTTTTTTTTTTTTTTTTTTCTCTGTAGCAAAATTCCCTCACTTTTTTTGCCTTGTTGAGCACAAGTCTGTGCAGTCTTTCCCCTCCACACTCCCTGTTTGAAAATTTGAAAGGAGGGTTCCAGCTGTAGCAGATCTGAGGAATACCTTTGTTTCTCTCTGCTCTCCCTGGTTTTATTGCCTGTGCTATATATGAGCATCCCTTTGTAGTGTTTATATATAGTGAATTGAAAAGAACTTCACTGTTCTTGTTTGTTCTGTGGTATTTGACAGTATGTAAACTTCTCAGGGTAGTAAACATTCAGGGGTTTATCTTTATTCCCTTTTTTGTTTATAAACTGCAATGCTAATGTAAGCGTTCCCTAAAGATTATCACTGTTAACCATTCAAGTAAACAGGTGCTTAATGAAGATGAAACACCAGTAGGAGCGAGGCATATTCTACTACATGCGATAGCTTTCTGTGCCCTCTGGGTTAATATGACTCCCAAATGCTGATATTCAACACCTAGTATTGTGCTACATTGCCATGACTTCGTATTCACAGCCATATGGTCCCATTCTGTAAGGAGGGTTCCTTGCTAACGTGAATTAACAAGCATTTCTACCATTCGCTGTTTGCCCCAGTCAAATATTTAGGACTGTGAATGAGGGGCGGTGGGGAGAGGTGTTTTGCAGCATACCTACACCACTGGGAACCAGAGAGGTCAGTTAATATTACTTGGGACCAGAGTCTGAAGGCTGATTTTGTTGACTAAATTTTTACTAAAATTTACTAAATGTTTACTAAAATTTTGTAATGGCCCTGAGATGTAACTATGTTTAAGTTGGATATTAGTAAAACAAACCAGGTGAATATGACCAAAATAATTTCCTAGTAAACTGCAAGTTCTATCTAGCTGATCCTGCCTACCATGAGAAAAGGAGGAGAAAAAGCAAACCAGTGTTCCAGTTGGGTTTATTAACTGGGCTCTAACTGATCTTGACTTCCCAGAGATAAGTGAAATTACGTTTTAGATCAAAAAGGGGTATTTTACTATTCCTTTTAGCAGTCAGCCCCAGAATCATCCATTTCAGATACGTTAATTAAAAGTAACAGATTTTTGAAACACATTTTCTCTCTCTAACTGTAGACAAATATTAAATTGGTAGGACTTGCACTAGAAAGGAAGCCATACTAATGTTTACCCCACACAACCAATGCTTGTGTCAAATAGCCTTACCAAAGGAGAGTTCTGCAGGTATTCAGAATGTGATTGAAAGTGTCTGTAAAATGCTATCAACTTGTAAAAACTATCTACTGAAGAATCATACCCTCCTCAAGTGAAACAGTTACTCGTCTCTGTGGTGGAACAGTTGCTGCTGTTGTGACTTCAGTAGTTACTGGACACTTGGGCTATACCCCCATAATTCTGAGGGAAATTAAGGTTGGGTTTGGGGGGTGGTTTTTGTTTGTTTTATGGTGGGGTTGTGGTTTTTTTACTTAAGCTTACTGTTTCCCCCCTCTCTCCTTGCCACTTGTGTAGCATAAGGGTTTTTTTATTTCTGTAATATTAAGCTTTCTGCTTTCCTTTATTGCTACCTGGCTTCAGAAGCTATGGTGCAAGGTTGGCTATGCCCAAATTTGACCCTTATATTCTTTCTAATAGTGTACTAATTCGTGCTTCCTTTTCTATTTTAAATTTAATGGCTAGAACAGTCTGAAAAGGAAACTTGAGGGTATGATAGGATAGAAGAAAAGAATATTTGTACTTTTTTTTAAAAGACTGCAGCAAAATTATATGACTAAACGCTGGTCTCAAATGTTCAAATAAGCAGAGTTTAGGACTGCTGTACTGTTGTGGTTTAACCCAGCTGGCAGCTAAAACAACCATGCAGCCATTTGCTTGCCCCCGCCTCACCCTGCAGTGGGATGGGGGAGAGAATCAAAAAGGAGAAAAAAAAAAAAAAAAGGTAAAACCTGTGGGTTGAGATAGACTCTTCAATAGGACAGAAAAGGAAGATAATAATGATGATGATAGAAGAATACACAAAAGAAGTGATGCACAGCGCAGTTTCTCACCACTTAGAGCCAATGCTCAGCTAGTTCCTGAGCCATGCTGTCTCCTGGCCAGCTCCCAGCTATATACTGAGCATGACATCATATGGAATATCCCTTTGGCCAGTTGGGGTCAGCTGTCCCAGCTGTGCTCCCTCCCAGCTTCTTGGGCACCCCCACCTTCTCCTTGGCAGGGCAGTACTAGAAGCTGAAAAGTCCTTGACTTAGTGTAAGCACTACTCAGCAACAACTAAAACATCAGTGGGTTACCAACATTATTCTCATCCTAAATCCAAAACAGCTGTTAAATTGGTACCAGCTGCTAGGAAGAAAATTAACTATCCCAGCCGAAACCAGGACATGTACAAAAGTACGGGGTGTGGACATCAGGGCCATATGAACTGTGGCAGACTAGTTTATGGATTTCTGTTGAAGCTGCTGTCCTCTAGTAAATGCTTCACAGTATTCCCATTCTGTCTGCCTGATGTACCATTACTATTTCAAAGTCAAGTACTTTAGGAAATTGATGCATTTGATATCTGCAGTTCATTGTCATGCTGTCAGTGGTGGAGCGAGTTCACCCAGGAAAGCTTAACTAACCTCACAGACAGCGTTTTTTTCTTTTCCCCTCTGTGTGGACCTGCATTTGACTCGTTTTCAAATACAAGTGGCAGTAGCACAAAAAATAAATGTTTCATAGACTTGAACCTCCTAAATAAAATTTTAAACTTCTATGAATGCTTTCAAGTTTCTTTGCAGCTGTTCAGACTGACATCCTATTTTCTGCTCGTGAGAAATATAGGAACATAAATAAGGTCATAAGTTTTTGTTCATTTAGCCTTGTCTAGATTAATGCTGCTTTATAGTTGTCAAAAAGTTACAGCTTCTAGTGAGAATTTTTGTTCTACAAATTATAGGATTTTTTTATTCTTCAGTGAACTGGTTAACATTTAATCTTTAGTTTTACCCTGATGATGTACAGAGAAGTGCTCTCCATCAAGTTCTGTTCTGTTCTAAGAGGGGAGAAATTGGAGTTGTTCTATGTTTTGTTTTCTGTTGGTTTTTTTAAACATTATCTATTTATCTCACTATAAAATAAACATTATACCTTAAGCAAGAGATTTGATTACTTTGTTTTTAACATGGTATAAATGCATTTATAGCTGCCTGTAGTTATCTGTCTATACTAAAAATCTAATTTTAATGCACTGGAGTCTAGATTTTTTTGCTTTAGCAAATTCCACATATTGAGTGTTTGCTATCTAAAGTGTGACGTGAGTGAAGCTTATTTTCTTGAAATGCTAAATAGAACAAAATATTAAAAAAAACAAGTACAAGTAGGACATGTTAAAGATTGAACTAAAAATAAATCTAAAATATATTATTTGTAGCCTTAGTTATATGTTTGGGTTGCTGCATTTGAAGTTGCAGAAACAATGACCATATGCAATATAGTAAAAAGTACAATACTTATTCTGTACAAACTTGGTTTAAACAATGTGTGGCAATTACTGTGTCTTAATTTTATTTAAATACTTCAGTAAGAACCTCAGTGTTGATGATTTGGGGGGGGTGGTGGTTAAAGATAAAAGTAAAATAATCTTGTTGCTTTCAATTTGTTATCCTTTGCTGCCCTCTTCAGCTCAAACGATGTACATCTTTGGAGCAAGGTAAGTGGAGATAATGCTGCATATAAAATCAATTTCTTTAGGCACTGCATGTTTATGATGCATTACTGTAAATCTGAATTCTGAGCCTGGTCATTGTAGACCTGATTAATTTAAGCAAGACTTTTGTCAGTGGCAGATTGTACAACTACATGAAAATCAAGTTTTAGAATTGTGGGCAGTTAAGTATAATTGTGAAAAATCAAATGTGGTGTTACCACGTAGCTTAGCTAATGCTACTCCGGTTTCTAGATCTAGAAATAATATCATACATTCTTTTTTTCCTGTAATTTGTCCTTTTTGGTATTCTCTGAGATTTGATTCAGAGTGAGAACTGCCTTATTGTGACTTTCTTGGATTTTATTGTAGTTGTAGGTTCTTCTGTGTGTTGATTTGCCATAGGAGGATGAGGGCAAAAGGGCAGAAGAAAGCTGTAGTTGAACTGTCCACAGTGTCCATGGTGTTGGTAGAACGAGAAGTACCAGATAGGGTATTCCAGTGCACATTTGGTATTTTCTGGCTTTGTTTATCTATTTTCATTAACAGTTGAAGCTGAGGGTTCCTTTTCTTTCGTCATTGCTTGAAATGCAGCACTTTGACAGTGGAAATGCATCTCCCTCTAACTACTTTCAGATTGCATTCTAGAATCATGGCAGATAAAGCACACTTCTTGAAATACTTAAAATCTCAGTTTTTAACTATGATGATGCAATTTCCTTTAGAACAGTCAAATGGATTTTAAAGTGAAGTAGTTTAGATGTAAGTATTTGTAGGTAGGATGTGGGGGCTTTTGGATAAATGCTTCTTTTCCTCTGATGAAGTAAAATCTACGTATTCCTTCAGTTTGTATGACTGACGGAATGTGTGCTAAATTTAGTTGAATGTAATTAATTTTTATGGAGGCATATTGTGTCATTCAAAATTGCACTTATTTACAACAGCTGTACTAGTTATCTTAAATCTAGCAGAGCATGATAAATCATGTTCCTCTATTTTCTTTATGCATTTGCTTCTTTCAAAATAATAATAAAAAATGCTTTATGGGCAAATTTCAGCCTTTCAGTAAATTGGAACATAATTGTAGCATTTTCAGGAGCGACACTGTTAATATGTGCTTTAAGCAATGTCTTATGATAGGTAACTTTTTGTAGAATGATACATAAACAGAATACTAGAGTGTCTGTCTTACTGCCATACCTCCGAAAGCATTTCTGTTTGCAATATTTTTTAAGAAAAACCTATTATTTACCAAAAAAACTTCCTTGTATTTCTTAGGGAATTACTATGATGTGGTAAAGAATAATACTTTAACAGAGAAATGCTTTATTATTTTGAGAATTCAATTTCAGATACTATTTGTCCTTGCTTGCTTCTTTTGGCTGCAATGTACGATTATTCTGTCTTACCAGATAACAGAACTGTTGTACAAGGATGAACGTTATTGCCTGACGCCTCCAGGACCAACTGGTAGAGTTTCAATTTCTATGATTGTAACTTATCCACAAATCCGTTCTTCTGTGTAATGATGGGTTTGAGGGATTACAACAGTAAACACTGATTGCTTCTTTTTGAAAGTGAAATTTGAAAACATGTTGGGTAAAATCCTGATTCGAATAATCAGAGCATATTTTGTGAGATCCATGAGATTTTTTTTTTTTAGCAATATAAATACATCTTGCTGATAACAATTTATTTTCCTAAATTTATTGTCCAAACCCAGAGAATTAGAATGAACACAGTATCAGTGCTTAAATACTTTAAAAAAATAATAATAAAAAAGCAGTCTTTCAACCTAGTTTTACCTTTAGTAGCTCTTCTGATTTTGTGAAGCAAAATGGTAGTTAACGTCCCAAATCTTCTGCTTTGAAATAAGTGTACTTTTTTTGTATAATTTGGCTTTTAAAAAAACAGAGCGTTTTTTCCTCCTGTTGGGGCTGGAGGGGCAAGGAGGGTATGGAGAAAGCTGATCTTTGAGAAGACAATAATTGATGCTGCTCTTATTCTCAGTTACAAGACCCCATATATTTTTTACACTTGCACAGATAAGAAATTTAAAACTACTTGCTAAAATCTGTTAATCTTGATTTTCATGCAACTTCTTCAGTATTAGTTGATCTAATGGTTAAAATATTTTTTTATTTTTTTATGTTAATATCACAATACTTAATGTACCTTGGTAATGGAATATAATGGGTAAAATGTACAGAATAAATATGCAAAGTGTTAGAAATCTATTTTTTCTTCTGAGCAATGACAAAATATTTGTGGCAACTATTTGGGGTAGTGCGCAGGAAAGGGGGGGAAGGCCTTGGGCAGTACCACTACTGTCACACAGTAGTGGAAAAAATAGATTGAAGTAAGATTCTGTACTGAAAAGCTGTCACTAGGTCTGAAAATAATTAATATTCCTTTCACTCACCAGTTAGATATGTGCTCCCAAACCACATAATCTCTATGCCTCAGTGATCATTGTTGCCATTTCAGAGCCTCTCATCAGGGTGACATCTCACACCAAAATGATTTCTTATAAATTAATCTTGATAACATGACAGTCTCGGTAATTTTAGTGGAATGCTTTCTCTTGTTTTTTTCCACAGAAGCTGTTGGCTATTTTCTTTATCACTTGATTGACAGCATGAGTGACTCAGAGGTACAGGCCAAGGAGGAGCGTTTGAGACAATACTTCCATCAGCTGAAGAAGATGGTACCATTTCATTTTTTGCTACATAATGCCTGTCCTGCCTGACATGTATCTATTAGATTTGAAATTGCTGCTTTTAAGTACAACCAGACCACTTCTCAATGACATGCAAGAGCTGGAGACTTGAATTACGTCTGAGATAATTTGTGTTAGACAAATTTCAGTTTGGTTGTGTTTAAAAACTCATATAATTTTTTTTCCCCCACCTCTTGGTACAGAATATAGTTATCCCTACAACCCACTACAGCGGCATTTGCAGACTGCTGGACTCCTCTCAAGTTCCTGAATTAATTAAGGTCTGTGGTTCTATAGTAATTATTTTGAAGCTAGAAAATGGAGTGTCTGTAGTCTGTGAATATATTCTCATTTGCAAAATAAATACCTCTATGCAGTGATTATATGTAAGCCTTTAAACTTTTCCATGATTTTTCGCTGTTGAAGCTGTTTACGTTTCATATGTGAAAGTTTTTGAGGGATGCATTTAATAAGTGCTTTTTCAAGTCAATGTAATAATGCTGCAGAATACAGCTTTTTTTAACATTGCAATTTATATAATTAACTTAAGCATATTATGCTAAAGATGTTCACTTAGCGATTGAACTTTTTTGGTGGGGGGATTAGTGATATCTTTGTCTTACTGCATTTTAGGATGCAAGATTACTGTTTCATAAAAAATCCCTGTCTGCAGACAACATTCCAGAAGTAAGTAAATTCACAGATAGCTATGCTTATTCTTACTGTAATAATAATGTTTGGATATGGGTTTTAGATGAAGTGTAATCACTGGCTTTCAGATCATGGAAGTATATTAACGTTATTTAAATCTACCATTTGAAGTTCAGAGGTTACTTTCCAGAGTTAGGAGTAAAGGCTGTCCAGATTTTCACATAGACCTGCTACGTGACCTTGGAGTTGGCTGAGGTTTCATGCCTCAGTTTCCCTGTCTGGTAAATATTTTCTTTGCAAGTTCTAGTTAGTTAACAGTGGTGGTGTGAGGCTTAATTCGTGCTTGTAAATTACAGTGATCCACTTGAGTGGCAGGAACCATATAAATCCATACTGCTTCTAATGGTGGAGTGTCAAGTCTTTACATCTCTGATCTGAGTGGAGTGGAGATGGAAAAAGAAACAGGCTTCTATTCCCTACTTCGCTCAGCACAAAGAACTGAGTACAAGAGAAATAGTAATGTTGACCTTTGTAGATATGCTACTTAACGTTTTTTTTTTTTACTGTGTTCTGACTCAAATCTTCAATTAGTATGTACTATTTAAACAGATAAAAGCACCTTAAGTGATTAAAAAAATTCTTATAGTATGAAAGAAGGTTATTTTGTCTGTCTTTAATAAAAGTGATCCGACAAGTTGTTCGGGGAAGGGTGTTTTTGCAATTCACATTCTTTCTGTTACCTCCATTTAGAGTGCTAAATCTGACGTGTCTGCTTTGGAGAAGAAACTAGAAAAGCGAAAAGCTGAAAACCAGCCTATTACAGATGTCTTAAAACAACTCATACATGCTCTTTGTGAAGAAGAGGTATCTTAAGCAATGCAGAGATAATTGGAAACACATAGCTATATTTTTAAAGGGACATAAATGACGGTATTATGGAAAGACATAGTTAAGCAAAGACAAGTGCAGTGCTTGAGGTTTCATGGCTTGATGCTTATAAATCAAACATAAGTGCAAAAAGCAATTAAATCAAAAGGTTAACTAATTTCAACAACACCTTGAATGGCATGTTTTGGGGTTGCTGAAGTTTGTTTACAATAATCTGCAAAGTGAATGATAGTAACAGCTGTGATAGGTTTATCATACATGCCAAATGTCCTTTCAAGCCATGGCTCCGGTCTCTTATATCTAGATTGTCAAGCAACTGATACATGCACTAGTCATTTGCAATTCAAATATTACTAGGTTGTTAATGCAGGGATTGAAATTCCATTTTCCTGCAGGAGGAAAGCTCTTCTGAGATAAAGGGTCTCTTGCCTTCATTCGGCAGGCGTCCAGCTGTAGTTTACATTCATTTAGTGTGTGTCTGTAATTTGTGGGGTATCACCACACTTTTATTCAGTTTCTTGTTCAGTATGATCCTGCCTATAAAGCTGTATATATAGGAATGGTAACAGTCATGCAGATGATAGCACAATATTCTCTGTTGCTAAGAATACAATTTAGCAAGAGTGATTCTCAGCTGTCTGTCTCTATGATTTTGCATATGAAATAAGACTAGAAGCAAACACCATTGTAAGTTCAAAGTGGTCAAATGTATGAATAGGAAGGTATAAAGAAAATAAGCTTTCTACGGGATCATTAAGTAGTTCCTTAGGCTTTTGAAAGTAGTTTTGTTGTGTGTTTGGCAGAGTACCAGGTGAAAATTGTTATGAATTCCAAATAAATAAGAAATTGGAATAAGGAATTTGGGTTACTCATGTTTCTGGTGTCTGGATTAAAAGAAAAAAAAATTGTACATTAAAACATGCTAGAAATATCAATGTAAAGCAAGAAAATTCATTTAGAAATCTACTCTCAAGTTAATCTGAAAGGTGTTTAAGAAAAATGCTAATTTCTGCAAAATAACTTTGACTTAAAATTTGCTAAAGCACTACAGCACTGTGTTTTCAGATGTGATCTTATACTACTAAAAGCACTAAAGCAGTCGTGTAACTGCACACTGAACATATAAGAATCATAATGTCATACTGACTTTTCCTCTAGTTCACATCTTTGCTTTGTTCCTTTTTTAGAATATGCAAAAAGCCCTTGAAGTGAAAGCCAAATACGAACCGGACATGGTTGTCGGTGGCTATGCAGCCTTAATAAATTTGTGCTGTCGACATGATAATGTAGAAGAGGCAATGAACCTGAAAGAAAAAGTGTAAGTACACCGGCACTGAAACATGTCACAGAGATTTATGCTGATACACAGACCTTGTTGAATTAAGTAGGTTGAGTATTAACCCCCTCATCCATTTTTAATTAGTTTTCCCCACCAATGTATGTGCATTTGAAACGGTCACGGGTGTGGTTTTTTGAAACAAAAAAATTTGCTTTGTATAATTGAACATCAGAAGCAGTTACTTTATATGGTCAGTAATTATCTTTCTTTTCTTTTTTTTTTTTTTTCCCTAAAAAAGGCAAATTGCTATGTAGGATCTGTGTTGTTTTTATTTTAAACATACATAGTGTCTAAATTGAAGTTTTTGAATTTAAGGGGGAAAAATGTACCTGTTTTGTGTATTAGAAAGCACCTAAAATGTGTTTAGAATATGCTGCACCTATATTGTCTTTAGAATACCAGTGTTTCTGAGTGACATTGTATTAAGACTGTCAACAAGCATTCTGCTTTAATTTTTTATTTTCAGAGCTTTGTATCTTGGCTGTGAAAATTAGCTCCCAGCTAAAACATGCTACGCGTGACTTACCCTGGAGCAAATTCTTACAGATGATCTTTCTGTTTGCCCCTTCCCTTTTTACCCTTGAAAGCCTCCTTTTGGTCTGATGCTACAGCAAATGTAGAACAAGTTACGTGATACTTTCAGGTTCTATCTCTCATATGGACTTACAAAGTACTTGCTTTGGTGTTACAGTAGGTTAGCAGGCAGGTGTTCAGTACACCTTGCTAGTGTTTGAAAGTATGTGGAATGATTGAGCTATGAAAATCAAGAAATTTGCTACTCTGCAAATAATGGTAGTGTACTGGTTTTGGCTGCACTACTGCTCGCGCAATCCCCATAGTGAGCTTGCGTGAAGTAATACTGAGTCTTCTAGTGGAGCTTTACTGCAGTAGCACATTTTTTACTGGTCTGCCTCAAGCGTAGTGTAATATTGCTAAGAAGTGACTCTTTGAATTGTTAGGAAAAGAATCAACAGAGTAAGAATTAATTTTAAAATTTCCAGAAAAAAAACCCAACAAATTCATAGCAGAGACTTCAAAAGAGTAGCTTTTAAATTGTTACTATAGGCAAATAATTTCATATTCTTTATCAAAAAGAATATAGCCCTACCCCAGTCATATGGCCTGAGTTTTCTTCCCAAGCTTCTGAGAAATACCCCATTTTGTGCAATAGCTACTAAATAATTAATTAAACCATTTGGCTCTTTAAAATATAACTTTTGGGTTTTGGGGGTGGGAGGGTGTGTAGATAATATTTTTAAATCACATTTTAATGGTGCATCTTTTAAAGTCTTATCAGATTTTTCCTTTAATACTTATTATAAGTTTTAGCTCGCAATGCTGTTGCTTTGTTGTGTAGTTTTAAAAATACATCTTTAAGTTGAATCCATAAAATGTGAACTTGTGTTGATACAATTCTTAATGTTTTAATTTCTAGCTTCCCTAAGAGTTCACCTGTTGCTCTTGACACTGGAAAGTACGTAGCACTGGTAGAAGTCTTAGGAAAGCATGGTAGACTAGAAGGTAATCCATTTGCTTTCATTGTATTTTTCTGCTATATAATAAAGGTATCTTGCCTCAAGAATAAAAATGTGAGTTGATATTAATGGTATATCATGTCCTGAAAAGTGCTTGAACATTTTGCATACAAATTTGCATGTGAATTCAACCAGAGATGCTTGGACAGTGCAGGCCATTAGTTTTAATGGATTGGCAAGCTTGTCATTTACATTTGCACAGCTCAGTGCTTTTTGCATTTCTGCAGCTAGTTTTTATTAGCATTGCTGTTTGGATTGAGTTTGAAGATCATGACTTATGGCACAAATTGCGTATGTGCCTAGACTAATGGCTTTGTTTTTGCCTAAGAAGGTCTGAAGGCTGAACATAAAACCTATAAACATAACCTTCTCATAAGAGCCAAGTACTGCAAAAAAAATCATTTAACTTTATAAAAAGTATATATTTTTCTGTTAGTATTCTTTTATGTGTTTGTTATTGAATTTTAGAGTCAATCTGTCAAACTGCCTGGAAATTTTGGCTTTTAATAAGCGTTCTGCAAACCGCCTATTTTGTATTTCTAGATGTTTGCATTAAACTGTTAGCTCTTAATTTCTGTAATTTAGTCTAATACAATTCTGTAATTTACATGATTTGGTTGATCTTTAAAAGAACTGTCATCAACTTTAAAAGGTGATTCTGAATATTGTTTTCTGAGATTTTGTAGAAGACTTAACACCATAAAAGTGTGGTCCAAGCCTAGACACAAAATGTTATGGTTTTATATAAAACACTATACAATACAATAAAAAAGCTAATGTAATTTTTTTTTTTCTTCTAAGATCTTTCCTTGAAATTTATCTTGGCCTCTTAAGCTTACTGTTAGAAAAATGCTAAACAAAGCTGACATTTTCCAAATCATAATAAATCAGATCATGACCACCTCTACATTAAAGCAGTTTGAAAAGATTAGCTTGCTTTTAAGAGCATAAATGTCCCTTGGAAAATAAAACAGTTCATAAATGTAGCCAAATGTAAAGTGGTCAAAACATTCTGTCTATGCAATAATTAAGAACATTATAAAAATGCACTTATTCCATATACCAAAATGTTTGTTTCTGCCTTACTAATGAAGCTTAATGAACCTAATGTTTTAACATGCAGTCTGTTAGAAAGCTTTCATTGGCTCTCCTTGGCTAATTAGTATCGACACAGCAAACAGGCCCTATCGGTATCAGACCATTAGTCTGGCTGTATATACAGTGTAAACATATCTTTATTATCTGGCCTCGTGACAAGCCATCTGCTGAAGAAACAATGGAGTGATTTAGCAGATGTTAGCATTGAATGATAAAAGCATCCATTTAGTAGAATCTTGCAGCTATAGGGCAGACTATACAGGGTTATGTGGTGCAGAGTGGGCACACAGTTCCTATCTATAATTTGTAGTCAAAGTTGCAGCAAAATGATAAAACCATGCTATTGTGGATTTATAATTGTAGTCTCGTTTAGAAATGCAAGTAGTAATTAACTTGAAATCGGCATTATACGCCAGAATTTACATTCCTGCTGGGTTTGAAATGCTGTTTTAATAGCAGTTTGTTTTCCCTACATGAAATTACCTAAGGGTCTTTTGTGTTGTTTCATTGTAGATGCTATTAACATTCTAACGGAGATGAAAGAGAAGGATGTTCCTATCTCAGGCAGAACAGTTGCATCTTTTTTCCGCATTCTTAATGCTGCTGCCATGCGAGGTGAAGTTGAAACAGTGAATCGATTACACGAGACCATTGTGAACCTGGGGTTGGCAGAAACTCCTGTCCTTCATTCCCCTCTGATTACAGTTCACCTTGAAAAGTAAGCTATGTTTGGGCTTCAGAGGAAAGAAGTTATGATACGATATTTGTGTTATGACCTGTGTATGCTATACACAGCTGCCCATTCACATGTGAAAGTGCTCATGCTTGTAAAGGTGCATGCGCTTGTAATACTTAAGTGATCTAGGAATAGTAATTAACCAATGGGTTTTCTTAAGTTAGATAAGTCTGGCTTTATCAGTTATACGTCACGTCATGGTCTCTGGGAACAACAGCTGTGCTTCATGGACACATCAGAGATGAAGTGGCTCTATATTGGAATATGTGTATGAATTAGTTGGTCCTAAAGTCTGTTTAACAAGATAGCTCTTCAGAGCATGATACGTATATTCTCAGCTCTTGTGGTTAAGTAGTATGTGTTTTCTCATCAAAACAGCAGTATTTTGCTCTGCCGTCTCAGGTGAGTTGAAGGGCAGTTGTTGAACACTAAACTATTTTTAATTCACGTAATTAAAATAATTTGATGTTACTGCTAATAGTCTACTATTTTGCTGAATTTAAAATTCAAGGAAAGTCCTGTCTGGTTTGTTTATTGTGATTTTTTGGTGGTGTTTTTTTTTTTTTTCTTCCCCTCCCTCATAGATTCTTTTAATACCATTTAATAGAGAAAAGGAAGTTCATATATTCATTCTGGCAGGAAGTATCTGTAATTGCATGTGTCATGTTCCTTTGCATTAATTTTCATTTTTGAGGTGTAGGATATTTGAGTTAATGTGCGTATGAACTATATAACAATTTCTCACTAAAACTGAGCCAAAAGTCCGTTTCACTTCCTTTACCATATGCACAATCCTCTTAATTTTTTCTTATGTCATCTATGTAGTTGCTGGATTTTAATCTCTTGCAGCTAGTGTGATCGATCAGTCTCTTGCAGTTTGGTTCACCTATATGAAATGTTCTTGGCTTAAGTATAATACCTAATGAAATAAGTGCATTTCTCCTAGTATCGTGTAAGTCGGCCTCAAGGACGCATATTAACATTTCTGTTAACGTGTAGAGTTTTCTAGTTCTCTTAAGTATTCTGGGTGTGCAAGGTCAGTATAACGTTTTCTGTATTCAAATTTCTCATCAAAAAGATGTAACTCATGGTAGATGCATGTACATTCTCTCCTAAAAATAGTTTTTTAGTGTAGTGGTCAACAGTTAAGAATATAGCGTACATCTTTTCGGTCAGCAACACTGCCTTGGTTACATCACAAGACAAAGCAGATGTTTATGAAAGTAATTTAACTGCAATCATATGTAACTAATGTGTCGGAAAAATATCTGATATGCTTTGCAGTGTGCAGTAAGAGCAGCTGCATTTTACATAATTGCTTTATGCACGTTGACATGCAAGCTGTACGTGGAGCTCCTTGGGTTCTTTTCACTTCAGAAGGAGTGTGCGGTGATGTAAATAAAGATGTGACCATGTATGGATGCAAAGGGGACAGGAAAGAGTGTTATTTTAGTTTGATTCCACGTTTTTGGGGGATTATAAATGTTTGATAAAACTTTCTAAAAAGTTGTTATTTTTTAATAAAGGGACTCTGTATGAGACTAGATTTTTAAAGGAGCATAATTCCACGCTGTGGAACTCTATGGCTACAAGTCATTGTTTCTCACCTGTATAAATAACTCTTACGACATTTCATATATATAAAAATACAATATGAAGTAAGCTCACTTCCTATGGCTTTTTTTGCTGCTGTATGGGTGGAGAGACTTGCATCCTCTCTGGTGTCAGACAGGATAGAAGGGGAAAGCTTTTCCCACAATTTGTGTGGGAGGAATAACTGAATTTCACTGATTCTGATTTTTTTTTTTTTTTTAAATTTATTTTGTCTTGTAGATAAGAGTTTTTGAGTGACTGAAATAAGTGTTAGTCATTTCTTACTGAAGTAGTGCTTACTATTACTCCAGCTCAAGTATCATGCTGAAATGCTGTCATTTAGCTGCAGGTCATCAACATGTCTCTGAAATTACCTTTGGGATGTTTTTTAATGTTCCACAGCAGTGATTGTGCGGGTGTTTTGTGTTATTAATTTATTTCAAACTTTTTAATTGCTGGCAAAGGAATCTGTGATTTGCTTTTGAAGGTTTCAACAATTGTAGGTGTAAAACGTTTTCATCTACCCTTTTTCTCTGTACCCAGTCCTGCATATTCAGAAATTCTTGTTAAGTCCTAGTGCCTGTTAAAAGCAACAATTTGCAGCAGAGCATGGAAAAGAAAAAAAAAAATTGTTAATGATGAACAGTATAACTTGACAAAAGCTAACAAAATCTAATATTCTAGTAGAATGGACATTTTGCCGTTAATTTTTTGAGAAATATTTAACTGAAGTAACTGGAAAGAGAAATCATACTATCTTGTTTGTTTTGTTTGGTTTGGTTGTTTTTTTTTTTACCCTGAGTAAATTTAGGGGGAATCACTCTCTTGCTTTTAATCATATGATTTTTATTTATGACTCTGAATAGTTTCTCAAGATCATGAAATCACATTAAAAATTAAGACAGTCTGCATGTAGAATCTTGGCCTGTCATCCTGCCTTGGATAGTATGACAAAAATCTTAGCTTCTAAAAGCTGCAAGCATGTGAAGAGCTTGTACTTTTTCTTAAAACATTTTGAACTTTTGAACTGGTTCTTCCAATTGATAGTAATTGGAAAAGGTTGTGTTACCTACCCCATATAAAATTTCTTTACGTTATTAAGGATTGTAGTTTTGACTTTTACCTTCGCTACCAGTTCTCAGGGAAAACCTATTTGAACGTGAGTCATTTTACAAAACTGAAGAGGTTTGTGAAGCTAACCTGCTAAGTGCTATCCAATACTTAGATAATACCTGTTTACAGGACAAGAAATTAACAGATACAGTAACTACTACTGATTTGTTTCTTCTTCCAAGCAAGGCACACAAGCCAACTTTCGTACAACCAAAATTAGGAATACACATCTTAAAAACTTGATGTGGTTCCTGTCTTTTCATTAACCTAAGTTTGTTTCTGCCCTCCTTGAATAATATAAATATTATATTATTATATTTTGGGTTATTGTATTATATAAATAACTAAAAATATCTTCAGGTTTGAAATCTACTAATTGCCTATATCAGAACTGCCCCTAAGCAGCGGGAAGAAAATTTGCAGGGAAACTATGAAAACATTATGTTACAGTCTGTATGAAGAAAATATTTTTGTGGTTTTAAGTTAGTGAATCCAAGCAGTTAATATCTGTATTTTAAATGATCAAAAAGGCTATAGCTGGATTGTGCTTCTTTAAAAGTCATCAGCGTATTCCAATACAGTGTATCAGTAAAGCATTATGTGCAGATTAATCTCATATAAACCTGTTTTATTTAGTTTCTTTTGTAGCAGATACAGCATGAATCCAGTGCCTTGTCAATTTTTATTTTGTTGTTTTCAGAGTTAAATTCACCTGTGATTTTGTTTGAGATGATTCTGTAGCACATACAGACAGCACATACATGTCTGTACCACATGCAAACAGCACATACATGATTTAAATTTACTTTTAAAAATAGGCACCTTTTTAAATTGGGCGATACTTTTAGTAGGGAAAAATATCTCTAGTGGAGAGAGCTTTTTCTAACTTTTAGCAGCTTTATTTCAAATATTTGTGGTAAAACTCTTTACATGTTGCAATGAAATTAGGGATGTTTGGCTCTCTTACTCCATTATTGCAATTAAGAATTTAGCATCATCAGTGCCAACGGACAAAAGTGTCTCATTTGCCCTGTGGGGACAGGACAGTGATAAGATGATTTTTCGTCAAGGATCATTGGGTCGTAATTAAGTTACATTCATGGCTATTGCTTTTTGAAGGATGATTGGTAAATGACAGGCTTCATGTGCTTGGTACGGACAGTGTTCACTAGGGTTTTTTCTCCCTCTGTCAGAAAATCCTGTTGAGTCTGATAATGTAAATGTGGCATTTTATTCTGAACAAAAGAGCAGGGAAATGAGCTATCTTGTCTAATCATTCAGTTGTTTAACACCGACTTCCAGTTTAGACTCAATTGGCTGGAAAGCACTTGACATGTGAAGTTAGTGCTGTTCCGAACGCATGTTTGAGTAAATTTTAAAGTAAGTGACAGCTAAATTGTACCTAGGGAAATTACAAAGCCTTCAACACAGTTAATTTTTTGGGGAGGATTAGTTGTAATTGCAACACCAGTCTCCTTGAAGATTCCTTAGTATAGCAAATGAACAGAAAAACATTTAGCTCTTTCAAGAGCCCGTTCTCTTTTAACAGAATAATTTTTGTAAAGCTGATTGTACCTTGCTGAATTGACTTCCCTCTGCACTAACATCTGCTTCAGATTTGTAGAGAGGGATTTGTTTTACCAGTCTACCCTCCACCCCCACCCCAGAGAGTCCCTTTTTTCTTTCTACCTCTCTAGTGATTTCAGGTTTGAGAGCTTTTCAATCAGTAAACCCCTTAGGTAAATTGCCACTTCACTAAAGCTTTATGCATAATGTTGCAGCACTTCATTCCAATTAAAATCAATATTTGGAGTCTTATTTTTATCAGGCACACTCTCTGGTTGGGAAAGTTGTTTATTACAAGTAAAAGGGTTAGATTTAGTGCTGCATTCTTGAAGCAAGAGGGGAGTGGCTTGTTGAAATTGGAAGGGGGATGTTACATCCACACATGTTATAGCCAGTCCTGCTACAGAGCGTGTTCTGCAAACACGCAGACATCCGAGTAATTTTGTCTCTTCAAATAGCTTTGTGTGAGTAAAATTGCCCACGCAAATATTTTGGAAGATTGTGCCCAGAGTATCTTGGGCTTGATAGGCATTCTAAACAGAAACCAAAGGAATCAAAAAAACTTTTGATATCGTACCCCTAGCATCAATTGAGTTGAAAAGTAATGCCAAAGTAGGACTCATCCAGGGTTACACAAGGGCCAAGCATTATACAATGATGACTGAGGCTCCTCCTGTCGGTCAAAAAGAATAGTTTATCTTCTTTTTTAAAAGAACAAGTTTCAATGGGAGGGAAAAATACACCTGATCTTTAAGTGGAACAGGTATTAGGCCTGAACAGATGCTATTTGTGAGCGACTTAAAGCTGTAGTATCTGGCCAACTCAAAATGAAGCGTGAATCGCCTGTGTTCACATTTTAAATGCTATTTTGTCCAGACTGACACTGGAAATCAAATTTTTTCCAGCATGGCTATGAGTATATGGGCTTTACTCCTTTTTTAACTTGATCTATACTAATTACATAGTAATTTTGGAGTAGGTTTTTAATGTAGTAGTGTAGTAAGTATCCTTTGGGAAGATAAAAGGGTCTTCAACATGCATAAGCTTGTACAGAAAGACTGCCAAATATTTTCAAAGATACGGCTGTTTGTTAGCTTAAAATCTTTATGTCTAAATAGCATTTTTTTTAAAATGTGAAAAATCTTTTTTGTGCAGTTCTTTTTTTAAGTGAGTCATAACAAGAAACATTTTAATATGTTACCTATACTTGAAAATTGAAGCCTAATTTTCATTGAGCTTTTCTAACAGGATTGTAAGAGGTGCTTACAAAAGTAGTTGCTGGTACTTACTTGGAATTAATTGTGGTTTGTGACAGTTAAGAAATACCGCAGGTTGTTGAGTAAATCATACTAATTCAAGTACAAGCATAAACTTAATGTTTTTTTCTTTGCAGTAGTAGTGCAAACAGTTTCTTTATAGAGGCTGAACTTTTATACCTTTTTATTGTTTTATAGGTGCTTGTTTCCAGCCTTATAATTTATCTGTTTTATAAACGCTGCTCTGTAGTAAACTGGATGTTGGTTGGTTGCTTGAATGTGACAGAATATATCAGATTTGCATAGATTCAAAACAAATGTCTAGTAAATTAGTGTGTAAGATACTGACCTCCTTAAATGCAGACTTATTCAGGTGCCGTTGAGCAGTAAGTACCAGTAACAAGTACAATATTTCCATTTTTGTTATCTCAGTTCTTTGCTGACTTTTTTCTCTGCGTATACAGTATTAATGCCTTCAGAAGTATACATTTAGAGACTAGAAAACTCTTAATGTTCCTGTTTGAATGACATTCCAATTATTCATTCATTTATTGATAGCTTTGACCTAAAAACAGTCACTTTAATCCTTTAGGAATACTGCCGAGACAATACTATGGCTGTTTGAGCATCAATCTGAAAAGCTAGATTTATCACTGAAAACTTTAATTTAAATGTATAAATGTTGTTGTGCCTCCTTAGAAATTGAGTAGTTTTCGGTAAAACTGGTTTTTTAGATGTTAACTGAACTTGCATCTAAAGCAGGAGAAAAATACTGATTATATAAAGCTTTATATCTGTCTATGGTAACTACCATAGTATTTCTCTTTTATGACAGTAATCTAGCCTGCAACATCTACTTGCAGTTTTGAAATTAACCTGTAATTTAGTCTTCACCCCAAATGACAAAAATTCAAATGACTCCATGGGGTGCCAGAAGATGCACTGTAAACAGGGCTCGGTAAGGGGGATAAGGTAGAGATCCATCATCTTAGCTTCATTTTCAGAATGCCAGTATTACTGAACAAAATTAATTCTTCCTCTGTGTTTTATTTGTAAAATTTTTAAAATTTTACCGTAGATGAAGATAGTAGTATACAGTAGTCTAGATAGTTCATTCTTGGAAAAAGCAAAATTTGTGCTGCACAAGAAATGCAATGTGAGCAGAGGACATCGGAATTTGACTTGTTTTAACAGTAATATCTTAATTTGTTAAGGTTCCACTGATCAATAATAAAGTTGCTTCAGGAATGCAAAATCGTTATTTCAAGTCAGTTTTTTATGGCCTTCAGCAGCTGCTGCTGCGAAGTGATTTATCTTCTTTTTTTTTTTTTTTTTCTCCAATTTTTTCCCCCCTTGCCTATTCCCACCACCCTTTATTTGATAAGCCTTTTGAAATCTAAAATGCAGTCCTATTGACTATTTGGCCACTTAGTACATTTCGTTCGTTTCAATTTCAGTTTAAACCTTCCCCTTCAAAGAATAACTTCACATATTGTTTTACCAGTGTTTCAGTGGTTGTTGGTTTTGGTTTGGGTTTTTTTAGATTAGGTTGTGATCCTTTGAAAAAGGGTCTGCAGCAGATAATTTAGTTCTGTTAGTTGCACAGTGTAGAATGTTAATTTATATTTGTTGTTATTTTAAGTTCTAGATCTGATTGTTTTTACGGCTTTTCAGTTTTGCATTTTAACTAGGTATACTTCTGAAGGTATTAATACTGTATATGCAGGGGGGAAAAAAGTCAGCAAAGGACTGAGAGAGTAACAGTGGAAATACTGAAGTCGTTACTGGTACTTACTGCTCAAAGGCACCTGAATAAGTGCATTTAAGGAAATCAGCATCTTACGCACTAATTTACTAGTACCATGGCTCTATGTGACATGGATAGACCAGCATAAAATACATTTCTGTACCTTAATATATTGTTGAATTAATTGCAAAAATTACATTTTTTTTATTACAGAAAATATACATCGGATTCTGATCTTTATATAGAATGAAAAAAATGCTAGCCCTGCAATTGTGACAAAATGGAAATCAACAGATGATTTATAGCTGTTAAGGTGTAAACCAGTATAAAACAATCTAAAGAGCTGTGATTAGTTAACTCTGGAGACCTATACTGAAATAAAAATGCTGTGGAAAAATTTTAACAAGCTTAAAAAATGAAAAAGTCTGAACAGAGACATTTGGAGGTAATATAATATGTACGATATTACTTATTAACAAGAAGAATACAAGTCTTAAATCCGAACTGAAATTTCTGTGTAAGAATTTTACTGCAAAAATTAAGTGCGTCCATTGATGAAGAGTATTCACACCTTTGGTTAATTTGTAGTGAGCAGTGGTCATACAATCAAAAATTATTCAGCCAAGAGGTTTAAGCATAAACCTGTAGCTCTGTTTTCATTTCTGTGGCTGTCAAGCATACATGGTATTTGTTTGTAGGAAAACTTTTATCTGTTTTTTAAAAATAACTGTAGCATATTGGGGGGAAAAAATACACTCTTGAGTTATAGACTGCTGAATTAATTTTCCTTGAAATTTTCAAGACTGAAGCATGCACTGCTCCTGCTTGGAACATTTGATTGGTTTTATTCTTGTTCTGTTTCATTCCACAAGGGATGACATGCCTGCAGCTCTGGAAGCTTTAATCAACTGTTACAAGAAGTATGGTAAAATTCTTCAGCTTCATAACATCTACTGTAGACTGATAGAAAAAGGGGACGCTGATCTTCTGCAAAAGGGTTAGTTGCATGTAGTCAAATGCTGTCTGGTAATATGGAGTGTTTTCTGGAGGCTTTTCTTCTGTGACTTATATATAATTTCAACTGAAAAAAAATAAAGATGTATTTATATGTGTAACTTTAAAGCACTTAAATGATGTCTGTGTTCTTCAGACTGAAAATTGGTATTAATTTTAAATGTAGAAGAATCCTAGTGTTTGGATAATACAGCATCAAGCTCTCAAAGATGAGTACTAATGCTTGTTCTAGCTACATATATTACTATTAAGAAACAACTTAATAGTAACACAATAGTAAAACAACAGATCTGTTTTTCAAATAGTTGTGCAGTTTAGAAATCTGATATCCTCACTCTCTACAAGTAGAGAATGCCAATATATAGTCTATTTTGTTAAATGTAATTCAAAATATAGTGCAGATAAACAGAAAAACAATTTAAATATGCTCAACTGCAAAGCTACAATAAGTGGTGTAATATGTTGTAATCATTCCATATGTTTCAAAATTTATTTCCCTATAGCTTATTCTTGGAGTTTTGTGATGCTTGGGAAATATTAGTATTGAGAATATCTGACGTATATATTAAAATACTTTAATATATTTAGTAAATTACCGAGTTTTTTTCTCTCTTAGTTTCAGATTTTATAAGCAGAGAATATGGTGACATGATGGCTCTTTACGATCTCTTCTTCGCCTTCTTGCAAACTGGAAAATACAAAGAGGCCAGGAAGGTCATTGAGGTGGGATTTTAACTATAGTACTCTAGTCGTGCAGCTATTTAGACTCTTAATTAGAAACATTTAAAGTTTTTAACCTTTAATTAGACTTGTTCTGATTCATGTTAATAGAATTCAGTCCCAATAAAAAAAAAACACAACCTCGACCAGCTTTATTTTGTATAATTACAGTTCAGAAGAGAGACAGTCTTGTCATATATTGAAATTGTTTCCTCACTTTTTCAAATTCACTGTTATATATCAAAATGATATTTGCATATTAAATATCGGATTGTGGAACAATTAAATTAAACTGGCATTCCTGGGTGTAAAGTTGCTAATCCTCTTTCCGAAGGAATTCTTTGTTCTTAAAAGCACTGGAATTTAATTTGCTGCAGACCATGCTCAGATTTATTTGTAATGCTTGTCTACAAGTTAATCAGCCAAACAAGCGCTGTCTGCTACTGTTTGGCATTTAATTTAGCATTTCTTCTCTCTCTCTCTCTTTTTCAGGATAGTAAGCAGCTTATAGGAAGTGGTAGGTGACAAACTTGGTCTATTTAGGATTAGTATATTTTATCTAGACTTGATTGAAATTGTGCTTACTGAAATTGATAAGTCAAAGGGGCAGCTGCAGACTCTGCCCAGATTGTGATTATTTTTCTTCTTAACACAGTTGTATGTTTTTTAAAATGCTGCATAAGTTTTGTGGTTAATGTGTGGGAGGAGACATCTTGCAGAAGAAGTAATACTTTGTCCTCATCGTTTTTGTGTTTTGTACATACACAATTCTGTAACCTAATTTGGGTTTTTTTTCCTTCTTAACACAAAATACTCTTTTTTTCCTAATTCCCCCTAGAATATTCGAAATACCAGTTATCTGCTTGACTTATCTAATAGAATTCTTGCATTTAAAAAGATCATAACTCAAGATCTGCTTGTTTGTCTCTGGTGGAACAATACTGTCCTGCTGTAGGGTGTGTGGAGATTGCTAAGCACAATGTTGAAGCATTGGTATTTTTGTTCTCGGAGGTTTTTTTGGAGCTCCAAGTCTTATAATATGGAAGAATAGAAATACCGGTATCTGACAGAAGGTGACACTGAGTGGTTGAGGTTTTTTTTATAATGATTAAAGCATATAGGATATAAAAGGATGAAATCCAAGAATTGGAAGTAAAACTAAAGCTACGTGAATAGAACTGGTACTTGGTGTGATTTAGTGGCTGTTTCTTTGATGCTGGTATTTAATTTCTCAAAATTTATATTGGTGGCTACAGTTCAGCAGTCATGAATAGGATAGTAAGCAAATTATAAAATTGTTGGGGCTTTGAAACTTCTGTTGTTTTCTTAATAGGTGCCAAATTATCTCTGCAAATGTTCAGTATTTAGTGACTATCAATTATTAGCAGCCACAGACAGCTAGGCATAAATCTGAACACCTGAGGTATCTGGAGACTAAAAGGAAGTTTTCTTGTCTTTTTATCCTATTTAGAATAGATTTTCTTGCTCTTACCTAACTTCTGTGAAGTATGAATTAAAGCTTTGTCTGTGCTGTTGAGAAAAAGGCATTTTAAATTCTGGGATTTTTAGTATAGGAATTTAGCTAGGCATAGTATGCATGTATTTTACCAGTGGATAAATTGGCACAAAATCAATTACTATATGGTGTGTTATATTTTAAGTATGTTTTTAATATGTAACAATATGTTCAGTATTTCCAAAGAAATTTTTTCCACAAAGCAGGGGGAGAATCTTAAAACTGGTATTTTGCTGAAGAAGAAAATAGCTTCTATTGTTTTAAACCATCAACAAGTTACTGTTTGCTTTTTTTTGTTTGTTGGGAAGTCGAAGCCTTTATGAATATAATGTGGAAGATGGAGTACACAGTGTATATGTATTCTTTTCTCTAGTCCAGTGGCTTTTACAACTAAACTACTCTTGTTGGCTGTCTCAGGTGGTTGTTCTGTTTTTCTATCTTACGAAATAATACTCAGTAAAGGTTATCAATCGAGGCCACTTTCTCTTTTTAGACACTATTGCATATTAGACATAGATTACCTTTCAGCATGTACTTTTATCAGGTATTGCTGATTGTGGTGGTCAATTGATTTTAGTGATATCATTTGTTTTAAAAGTATCTACAGGGTTAATGAAGAGTATCTAAAAAGGTAGTAATGAAGCTGGGAGAAAAGTTCCTTAGGAGCTAAGGAAATTAAGACCATGGAGGATATCGTTTAAATGGGGTGTTGCTCATTGGAGACCACTGCCTCTGCTTGCTGTTGCTTTTTTTAGAAATCAGAGGCACCCTAGATGCTTATGTGAAACTTACGGACAACTGCTGCATTGAAAAACTTGCAACTCAAAGCCTCAGGAATAACAAATAACAAATAATAAATGCAACTGGGTGACAACAGTGGGAAAGGAAGAAGGGTAAGATTTGAGTGAGATTATAAAAAAATAGGTCAGAGTTGTGTATGTACATTGTCCAGTCACAAATGTGTTGTGCATGCATATATATATAAAAAAGCTTGTGTTTTGGGTTATCATAGCAAGAAAGCTGAAAGCTCTGGGGCTCATCTGCTTGCTGGAAGGACAGCAAGACTTAGCAGAGAATTATAGCATAAAAGACAATGGAAGGTGAATAGAAAAGAGATGAGACAAAGAATGCAGCTCACCAATACCAGAACGAGTAAACTGAAGCGTGTGGTAGTTTGGTGCTGCGAGTGTCTTTTGAAGCAATGCTAAGTGGAAGAGAAGCTGTGATTGAGAAGACGGGGGACAGGGTAAGGGGCATGCAGCTAAGTTCTAAGGCTTTAACAGAGTTTGGTTCATAAGGTAACAGTTTGCAATGTTGCTAGACTGCCTTATTAAGCTTTTGGAAGTCTGTTCTTGTTTGTTCTGTGGCAGGTAGTGCGACAAGAAAGCTACTCTCGGACACAATACCTCCAAATGAAGTAGCCTTGGCTGCTCTGTAAAGTAAAAGTCCATTTTATTCTAACTGTGCCTGGAGATACCTGGGCCTTTACAGTTATGCTGATAGCTGGATGTGCTGGTAGATGCTCTTTTGTGTTCCACTGCGATCAAGTTCTACCATTGAGTGCTGTAGTACATCAAAGCAGGATTTAGCCTTCAGTTCTTAATTGCACCGCAATGGTTAAGTTAGCTTTTTGTCTTAGGTCCTTCAAAGGCGATCATGTTTTAAAAAAAAAAAAAAAAAAAAAAAAAAGTTGGCACATCTCTTGTCTGGTATATAAATAGTAAGAGAACTTTCTAGAGCCTAATTCCCCAAATCCCTCCAATCCACAGCTGCTTACCTGTTGCTAGGGTCAGTTGGAATTCCCTTATGTCTACTCAGTTGTTGACTGCTGCTTTATTAACCTGCCTGAGCTGGTGGTTGAGAGCTGAGTGGATGTGAAGGTCATCCAGGAGAGTGGGAGTGAAAAAGAGAATGTTACACCACCTTGGAGGATCTACTTCCTCCTTCACCTGTTACTCTGTTATTTTATTTGCATGCTGCATAGAGGTTTAAAGATTTCACTACCTAAAGTAGTTAGAATCTAGTTGTTGTCTGTCATTTTGGTCTAATTTTAATTATTTGGTCACCTCTGAATTCTGCACAGAGATCTCATACTTGCAGCTGTTTTGCCTGCATGATGGTTGAATATTTCTAGACTTGCCCTTTTTCCTTCATTTATATTCATGCTGAATATAATTATCAAAGCACTCTCTGAATCTGCATGTAATTAAGCCTGTGTCCACACTTGGCTCTTTCTGGTAGAGTTAGAAAACATGTATCGTTAAATACTATAACAGTCTTGCAGCAGAGGTTCAAGCAAGACCTTCTATAATCTGCTTAGCAAAAGTCTAAACCATGTTTTCATGAAGTAGAAATGTACTACACCTATGGCTAAAGAATGCAAGGTTTTAAACTGCTGTTAAATCCATTTCTGCACTGTATTGATAAAATCATTACACCTTAAACTATATATTTCATTAGACAGCAAAATACTTCTGTAAAAAACAAACAAACAAACAAAAAAAACAAAAAAACAGAACAAGCCCCACATTAAAAAAAAGATACCAGGTCACTGGCACTTTTAGTTAGGAGCTTATGGACTCCTCCAAAGGTAACTAGGTTTTTATTGTTTGACAGGTACTTCTTGGAGTCTTTCTAGATCAATTCACGTCAGCTATTAAGTTAAAATTGTTCCCTCAATGAAGGAGTAAAAGCTCTTGTTTCTGCTCTGTTTGTAGTTTTACTGGAAATGAAGGCTAAGCAAAGATTTCTGTTACTTGGGATATGGGGAAAGATCTCGAAACTGTACGGCAAAATTTTTAGTAGAAGACCAATTTGCTACCACAAGAGCAACCTCCCTTGAGAATGGCAGTGCATAGTGCATGGCTTCAGAATCCCTTTAACCAGATCTTAATGAAGTGTGATACTTTCCTCATCTTCTCCCCTTGTACTAAATAAGTCATTTATATTTAATAGTTAAATATATCATACCATATCGCACATATCTCAAGACATTTATGTGAAGCATTGAGGGACAAACAGTTGTGGAATGCTTTAATGAAATGTGTTCCAATGTGAATAAATGCAAGAAAAGGCATTTGTTGCTGAAATTTAAGACCTGACAAAAGAACTGTTTTGGGTGAGTTTAGTGTGCGGGAATATATCTATCAACAGATGTCAAGTTAATTCAGGAGGTAAATAGATTTAAGCAAAGAAATGTGACATCCACTGTCAGCAGACCTCAAGATACCAGTTGCCATTGGATTTAATCTACCATAAAAACAATGAGAATATTTCTACTTGATATTGAGAGATTACAACCTTCTTTCATCCAGATTGCTTTTTTTTTTTTTTTT
>VXBL01003182.1:254026-293725 GCA_013400195.1 Aramus guarauna
GGGAACTAACTGGAAAAAAAGCAAGTACCTGGAAAGCAAAACTGTATTACATACACCATTTTTGAATACTTGGTAGCCACTATTTTTCCATCTTGGATTGAGACTTTTCTTATAGTGCAGCGTAGATACATAGAGAAGATGTTCCATGTTGAAGAACTGTGGGGTTACAGTCCTATTTTTTAAAAAAACCTTATAATGATTGCGTAAAATGGTTTGGGTGATTGGTGGAATTAAATGACCTAACATTTACTCTGCAGAACGCTGCTTCCTGTATATTTAGCAAATGTTAATGGTTTTGACTGCAGTTTTGCATGCTAGTTTTCTGGTATATGCTGAATTATTTCAGAAAGATGTAATGGTAATAATTCTGCACTTGGAGAAATTGGGGAAAGAAAATTATCTGTGTTAAAAAGACAGAAGGTGAATTGACTTTTTCAGTGGTAATTGTTTCCACTGTTGTGGCACTGAGACTCAGTATTTCTCGCAGCTTTTTGTTCACACCGCCTCTTTCATGCGAAGTGGTGTTTAAATTTTGGAAGTTGCACGTCAAGTTTAAACAGTAGAAACTTCTTATATTAACAGCTAAAAGCCTTCAAGAGTCAAAACACATGTTTTTCCGTAGGCACGAACGGGCATTTTCTCACAGTCACTTTGAGCTATGTTAATGTGAAGCTGGACACCTGAAATGAGAGCAGAGTCCTCTCTGTAAATGACCCTTGTGCTAAAACAAGAGAGTATAAAGAAAATAAATTCCAGTACTCTGTGGGAGGGAAGGGAAGAGGTGAAAATGATGGATGCTTTGCACACAGGGATTTTTGTATCAATTTTTTTTAGATGTGTCACACATAAGTACTGGTGTGCCTGCAACATATTTCTTTAACAAGTTTCAATTTTCTTATGCTTATTTAAGAATTTATTTAAGTGGAGGAACCAATATTTTGATTATGGCCTGTGGTGCCGAGGAGGCACAATGTGGCAGTCTATACCAGATGGAGTTTCCAAGGATTGAAACCTTTTTGAGAATGTATATTCTGGAGCTGTAGTCCACTCGAAACAACAAAGGAATGAATAAGCAAAGGCTCATTGAACCTGGGAAAATTAATAACAGAAAGAACTATGGCATATTGACTACTATACATTGGTTCCTCTGTGTACACACACATAAGAGTAAGCCTTTGCTCTGTTCTGGGATGGGAATTGCCTCACAGCCGTGTACCTGGCATCTGCATTGGCAGTGCATTACAGTTGTGTTACTGTTCTGTAAATTCCTGCTTTTCCTATTGAGCAGTAGCAAGAGAAGTAAATATCTAAAACCACTGCTGGTTTTAGATATTAATAGTTGTAAGAAAATGGCTAATGTTAGCAGAGAAGGGGTACCAAATGGTGGTGTTGCAGTTGAGAAGCATATTTTTCCAGTTGCTAAGACATTGCAGTGGTGTTGAATACGAACACTTCATTGTGAAGACAGTTTGGTAACATTTGGTGTAATTCTTTACCATGAGTAATACAAATTATTACCATGGGTAATAGCAGTAATACTCTATTTCAGTTCATCTGAAGTGTATTTTAAATCCACTCTCTTGGCTGTGTTCAGCCAAAAAGAAAAATGTTTTGAATAAAATGACTGCAATTTTTAAGTCTTTCATAAATGCAACCTAGCTTGATTTTTTTGGTGAGCTTGTTGTCTCATTCGGATTTCAAAAAACAAACAAAAAGATGAGCTTTTATTATGAATGCATGCATTATGTGTACTTTTCCTTAGAATGTTCTATGTGAAGTAACGCACTGCTTCTCGTGGAAATATTTTACAGACTCCTGGCTTGAGAGCACACTCTGGAAGGTTGCAGTGGTTTGCAAGAAAGTGTATATCGAGTAATCAGGTATGTGGCTTGTATGATGTCTTCTATGTAACTGTCATTATATTCCAAGAAAAATTGTTTTGAAATATTTCATTGCTTGATTTTTATGTTTGTGAAAGGATGTTTGACAGGCTGATGAGGTGAACTTAATGCTCTGTGTAAATGCTGGTGTATACTTAAACAGAAATATTATTTTAGCTGAATGCACACAGCATGTAAGCACACATATATAGAAAAATAATTGTTTGGCTGAGGTATAATGATGTTCTTTCTTTTTTAAAGATGGAGACTTTGGAACATTTGGTAGAATTAACTCAGAATCTATTTGAATGTGATAGAGATGAGATGTACTACCACCTGCTTCAACTGTGTAGTAAGTGAGCTTGTAATCTTTTTCATTTTGTAATCTGTTTTCTTTTGTGGTTGGAGATAGAAAATAACCCTGAATTGGAGAGGAGTTCTATCCTGATATGCAATTAGCCTGCATACCATTTCTGAGGCATCTTGCAGGGGAGAAAGTACAGGTTGGGTTTTTTTACCTGCAGACCTCAACGCTTACGTAGAACTGACGTAGTACGAGTCTTCCAATCCATGCTATGGTCTTGTGTCCTAATTTGACAATTTACTGTGCTTTGGTTTTTAATATGCTTAAAGAAGAAAAATTGCTCATTTGTTATATCTTTGTAACTGATAAAAATCTGGAGTCTCCTGTAATTGGATCTGGTTCTGAAAGGTCTTTTTTTTTTTTTTTTTTTTCAATTTTTTTTTTTAAATCTACCACTCCTTCACCAACCACAACTTAACTTTTGCATCTTTTATAGGAATGGAACAGTTTTTAAAATTGAAAGTTCATTTCTATGCTACAGAAGCATATACATATGCTACATGCTTGTGTTCAGACATTCTCTGTCTGGTTTTGATTTCCTCTTTTCTGTATTTTTCAGTTTGCTGGGTTTGTTACTCAATGTATCATACTGTATTATGCATAACAAAAATTTTGGAAACTTTAGTTCTAGTTATTTTGAAGACTTGACAAAACATTTTGAATTACGATTGGATATGGAGCACTAAATAGTAAATTGGGACATAAAAAAAAAAGCATTACAGGGATTGCTATGTATTTCGGTAATGTGTGTATATATTATGTATATATATTAATGAGCCATTAAAACAACTCAGTCTATTTGGTCATGGGAAACCTTGCATTTGAGCTTGAAGTGATTTTAGGTTGTTCCCGTGTATATTTTTGGTTGACTGGAACTAGCGATGTTTTAATGCTAAATAAAATACTATTCGAACCCTCTTTTTCTTTTCATATGGTAATGCAAGAGGCTTCTTCCCCACTGTACTTGCCACAAGCAGAAGAGGTGATTACTTCCACACAAAAAATGAGCAGAGACCCCTTGAGAACTTTGTTGCTTTTAATTTCCTGAACAGCCTCAGAAAGCTTCGAAACCAAACTGTAGCATTACCCAGTTCTGGCTTTGCACATACTGGTTCACCATCAAAAATCAAGCAGGCCTGAAAAACAATCTTGTCTCAACAGGGAGGGAGCCTTCCCATCTCTCCTCTCATCCTGTTCACCTCTGGCAGTGACTAAGTCTGACAGTGTGCCTGCTAGGAAGAGAATCTACGAAGATACAATTTATCAAATTCTGTCATACAAAATCTTCAGTCTTCTTTCAGAAGACAAACCTGATTCCATCTATTCAAAGAAGTGGAAAACGTTTGTGGGTTTCTGTCACCATAAAAGACAAAAACCATGCACTTTCCTGCTTTCAACCATTTTAGATTACCTATCAAAGCTGCCCCATGCACAAATACAGTCGAGAGTTGTCATTGTGCACCTAAACCGTAACTTCAGATCTATTTTACACATATAAAAAAAGATTATACCATCTAGTCTGAGCTGTGATCAAAAATGTTGAAAACAATGCGTTTGGTTTTGTAGAATCACAGAATAATTTGTGCTGGAGAGAGCCTCAGGAGTTTTAGACCTAGCCCTTTCCCTTTGAAGCTAGGACAGCTTCAAAGTTAGATCAGATTGTGGCCTTGTCTAGTAAAGTTTTGAGTGCCTCCAAGGGTGGAAGTCAAACAGCCTCCCTGAGCAACCTGTTCCAAGGTTTCATCATCCTTAAATACTCCATCGCTGCAACTTTTACCCATCATCTTTCATCCTTTGTTATACACTTCCAAGGAGAGACTAACTCACTCTCCTCTGTAAGTGTCAGGTAATTGAAGACAGCAATTCAATCCCCTGTTAGCCTGCTTTTCTCTAGGCTGCTCCGGCCCCATGTCTGTCTTGATAGCTGAATTTGCTCCAGTTGCCACCATCTCTTTTATGGTTGTGGAGCCCAAAACTGGACACAGTCCTTTCAACGTGACCATACGAGCATCAAGCACAGGGACAAGCACGTGAAAAGTGTTCAGACATTCTCTGTCCTACTCTTAACTGCCATAATAATCTGCTTTAAAAATGTTACCTGCAGTATTTAGTCCTTAAAACCAATCAATTTATTTGGCTAGTCACCAACTTTACTGCCTCTTCCAAAAAGCTGAAGTGATGCCAGAACCTTATTGAAAGTAGGCTTGGATCTTGAACCGGGCTGCTTACATATCCACGTGTTTACCTAAACCCATGCTGCTCCTGGAAAGAAAGAGAGCATTGCACTGTAGCGTTTCAGTAGTGCATCGCAGTATTGTTTGCAAAGCAGTATATACTGCTTTGAAACACCAACTTCATAACAATTCTAGAGAATATCCAAGTGTGTCATGCTGCTTCCAGGTGTCTACACCAGCTTTTCCTTGTGTTGTGACAGTCCGCTGGAGCCTGACCTACAGAACAGCTGAAATTCCTTAACTAACAGTGCAAGAAGAGCTGCTGACATGTGAACCACGTCAGCAGCTCTGACTTCTGACTCTGCCTTCTTGCCTTGCATCTTATCATTTCTGGGATTCCAAGTTAAACCATGCAATGAACGGATTACAGCTAGCAGATGTTGGGCTCAGGTAGCTGTGAACAGGACCTACAACCAGAAGTTACTGCTGTTCTGGTGACTTATGATAGGAGACACAAGAAACCTCTTGCTGAATGTACTTAAATATTAATTAACTGTTGTCTTTCACAAAGTCCAGCTTTCTATTTGTTTGCATGTTTGTACAGTGGTACAAATGTAAATTGCTGTTCTTGTTGAAAGCAATTGAATTATTCTGTGAGTTTGGTAGCAATTTATTAAGTCTTTCTCATTCAGAATACTTAACTTTTACAGTATTCAGATACACTTTTTTTTTTTTTTCTTCCCCTCACCAAAATGATAGCCTGAAGGCCTAGAGCACTTCTTTGATTTGAAAGTTGTAAACTTTTGGGATGTAGATGCTCTAACTCAGTAGCAACATAATCAAAGGACTTCATTTCAAGAATTTCAGAACAGAACCTAGAAGTGGTACCTTAGAGTGTTAATGTTTTGTAGTAATTTAGAGATCTTTGTTTTTACAATTAACAATCAAGGATATTAGAACTGATGAGCTAGAAGGAACACTTCTGCAATATTTTCAAGTTGATTTCTCATTCACTTGAAAATTCATACTATCCTTTTGGTTTTTTTTCTGTTTGCATCTTTTGATGTCCTCTGTATTACAAATACTTTAGAAATTTTCAAGTTGATGATCATATGAAGCAGAAGTGCATGATTAATGGATGAATTATTTTCCAAAGATACCTTTTTTTAATCACTTTAGATATGTATGTATACTCTAAGTGCTCTTTTATACGAAGATATGAATCTTGTTTCAGAGAACAACGGTGACTGGGAAAAGGCTGAAGTTATTTGGACTAAAATTCAAGAAGAAAATGTTGTTCCTCGTGAGAAAACACTAAGCTTACTGGCTGATATACTTGAGAAAAATGGTCAGGTTGTTCCATTTGAGGTACCTAAGGTAACTGGAGTTTAACTTTTCTAGCTAACAATACTTTTAAGTATATTTCTTTCCATTGAAAAATGTTAACAGATAGCGTTACAGTAACTTAAGTTTGTTTTAAAGGTTAGACATGAAGATACCAGAAGTTTAAGTGCTTCTAATGTGGAAGAAAGAAAAATAAGGATGCTCTGCAAGAAAAACAATGCAAAAGGTAAATTGAAAACCACTGGGGTTTTTCCCCCCTTCAGAATTAATTTTAAGATTTTGATTAACTACAGAGCAACAGATGCTTGCGGCTGCTTTTTGTTGCTGTGCTAGTATGTTAGGAAAGGTACATGATGATGTTACCTGCTAGTACTCTGCTTCAGAAGCTGATATGGGAAGGATATGCTAAAATACTTAATTAATACTTAATACTTGTCATTGGAAGTTACTGTTGGGAAATGCATGTTTAAAAGCCAGTTTACAGTGAAGTTGCCAGTTTTAAAATTACTGAAGTATTGCTGGTCTGTAGTTTATACTGTTGGGTTAACATCATGTTCTAGACTTTCAAATATATCCATTAAACACCAGAAACTTAATTTATGGATTGATGCTAAAAATACTGGTTTTATGGGTCCCAGAAAATCTAGCTGTTTGGTCACAAGTTTTATTTTTTGAGACATGAGAAGTGTAGTGAGAAGATTAATATCAATTGATACAGCTGGGACATTTATGGGAAGGCAATTACCTGTTAAAAGAAGTTGTACAGAGATTTTTGTATTTGCCCCTGCTGTTGATGAAGTCTTAATAAGATCAGATATGGTTCCAATCTATGCTTTAGGTACCTTATTTAAGCTATGGATTTGGCAAACAAATTAGTTAGATGAGATTAAATGAGATGGAACTATGCTATGGAGACAATCATTGCTCTCTTCCTGTCTAGCTTTTATCTGTTAGTTTTCTATTTGTTGATGTTGTGAGGCTCTTTGAATCCTCCTTTCAAATAGAAACAATATATTGTGTTGTCTAAGATTAAAGATTAAAGTTGTCCCTACTTCTCTGTAGAATTTGGAAACTTTTCCTCCTGTTCTTCTTCCCCCAAGACAGATGTAGACTATAAACAAAAGATCAAAATCTTAAGAAAATAATCTGAGGTCAGGACTGACATACACAACAAAACATTCTAGAACAGGAAAACAAAACTGACACAAAGATTTTTAGTTCTTCATTGAACTAATTGTTACAAAAAAGATTTAAATATATTTCCTTGTAAAAATAGATCTTATATTTTTCCTTTTAGAAAGAGATCTTCTATTTTGTGTACTGTGATAATTGATGGTAACATATGCTTGACATCATATCCAATGATGGCAAAATCCATTTCTGTACCCAACCAATGGAAAGCAATATTCATACACCAGGTGAAATCCTAGTTCAGTCTGAAGAGACAGCAGAGCTTTTGTAGGAGTCTCCTAACATAAAGAGTTTTCTTGGCTTTAAAAATTAGAATTGAAACAGGCTTTCACAAGCAGAAAGGACAAACCTATCAGTACCCAGTCAGCTACATTTTTGTTAATGAAATAATTAATCACATTTGTAATAGATTATACCAATGAAAGGATTTTTGCTATTGTTGAATGCGATTGCTTGTCTACTGGTAGCTCAGACTTCAGAAAAGTGGAAGAAAAAAATGTCTTTCCCACTGAATTGCAGTGTGAACATGCTATAGATGCTGGTGTTCAGCATCTGAGCAGGCAAGAATGCTCAGCACATTGCAACAGGCCAAGCTTTAGCCTCAGACCTATAAGTAAATGTGGTGGAGGATTTCAAGACCTTTCCTGTGTTGTCCTGCTGTTGTTTTATTCATCTTTTGGCAGACCATGCAAGCGCTATTGTAATGTCAGACATAAGTCATATCCTCTCTTCAGCTCTCTCATGTGTCTCTGTCTCCTTTGTTTACACGAAACTCACACAGAAGTGGATTTAGTTTCTACTAGGATATTTTTATCCTTTATCTCTGTTCATATATATATTTAATGTAGCTCTAAGCATCCAAAGGAGATTATGGATGGCAACGTTAATTCTAATTATTAACTCAGTGTAAGACTTTGTCGTAAATAATAAATGTTATGCATAGTATTTTTTGTGCCTGCATTTCAGGAAGTTTTTATGTATACTCTTTGGTTGAAGCAGTTTAAGATTCAAACCAAAAAGTACATCAACATTTTTGGCTTGGGGAATGCCAGCTGAAAATTCTGCAGCAAACTGTAGTAAGTGCTATTAGTGTGATGCTTCTGGTTGACAGCAAGATTCAAATGAGTTGTCTTCATCTTTACTTTCAAAGTATAAGAAAAAAACTTAACGTTTAGCTGGGAATTTTGTAGTTATAGTCCATGTATTTCTGAAAAGTTTTAAATGTTATTGTGGCTATTATTTGAAATGGCAAAGGGATTATTTTTTGACTTTCATTAAATGAAACATGCAATCACAGTTTAGATATAAAAGATCATTTGTAGTTCTTAACACAGCTTTCTAGCATATGTTACAGCCTGGATAGCAGTTTTAGCTGCATGTTTATAGCTGCATAATCTTGTTTCAGAAAAATAAATGACTGAAAAGTGTGCTTATCATTTTTTCCCCCTTTTTGGTAACATCTTTTCATACACTGACAGTTATTGTGAATGCATGAAATAAAACTGTTAATCAGTCAAACAAATGCAGCGTAGTTTACTTGTTAAATATCTGTATATTTGTAAATTGTATGTTTTGCATAAATCTTGTCGTAGCCAAATAATTTGATCTCCCCATATTGGAATCACCTCCTATATTATTTGTTAAATGCTGTTGTGATCATGCACTAGACACTGTAACTATATACCCCAGAATTAGGTGTTGCATTAAAAATCCTGAGTCTTCCCCTTCTAACCGGCTGCATTGGTATTTAGGCAACAGCCACATACAGGAAAACCAGCAGCAGCAAACTTTTTGTTCCGTGGAGGTACGTGTCAGTTGATTGTTGTGTACCAGCAGTTTTGAACAAGCTGTGACCAACAGCTTTGGGCTCAAAGATGTAAGCAGAGGATAAATGGATTTAAAACAGACCTTTCCAGTGAATAGGTGACTTTTTTCCTACAATCAACATCATCGCAACCTGACACTTCATTTTGGCTTTTTTTTTTTTCTTTTTTAGAGGCCTACAATATTTTCCTGAAAATGCAGGAGAAGAGCGAGTTTCAGTATAATTCCTACAGCACCCTTATAAAAGCATTGTTAACGCAGAATTGTCTTGAAGAAGCCATCGAAGTGAAACGCATGTAAGGCTTTTCTGTGTTTGGGGGATTCTAATTGTTTAGTGGGGGCTGTTTTTAAATAATTTCTGGATCATTTTTAGGTAAGTCCTTATGGGGAACACAGGTCATGACTGGTAATCAGGATTTGTGGTAAGAAATACACCAGTGTTTCACAGAGCGGTTTGCCGTATATTAAAAAGGTACTTAGAGTAACGGTATGTGTTGCTAATAACTCATTTCAACTAACAGTATCAACAAATGTACTTGGCATCAGAACTGAAAGTCTACCCTTCTGGCAGTCTGCCTTGTCCTCTTTAGAGCAATATCCAAACAGACAAGATTCCTTCCCTTAACTGCCCGTGAGCCTTCCCCTCGACGCCCATCCCCGCTGCTGTCCTACCCTGCCCACGCTCCCTGGCAGCTGGCTGCCTGCCACATGCAAAATGGTACGTTTGACTGTGATGCCAGTGGCTAGGAGATGACCATAAACCTTAGATACAACTCTCACACTCTGAAATAAATCCAACCTGCTGTCAAGCGTTATTAGAATCACCACAATCAAAATAACCTTTAGTGAGTTGTATGGTACACCACTTGCTTTAATTATTGCCTGTAACGTGTGTTCTGGTCAGATTATAGGCTTCAAAGTAAAAGTGTTACTATTCATCAATGTAGAGGTAAGAAGAACAAAAATTTAAGCTCAAGTAATTTAACTCTTTTGGTTTCTTCAGCTAGAACAAGAACAGTGGTTGGCATCAAGTGTGTTCTCTGACTGAATACAGTAGATTTCAAAGTGCCTTGTAGGTAACTTGCATGATGCATCGGGTGCTATAAAAATCTAATAATTTTTAGAATCAACTTAATTTTTGATGTCTTGGAACAGTATAGTGTAAGATGATGTTTATTATTCTCATGTTTTCTTTAAAATCGTTTAGACCAAAGAAATCTCATTTGAGTTCTGCTTTCAGAAGAACAAATAATGTTTTTTCAACTAGGTCTCAGTATCTGGGCTTTATGGTAAGGAATGTTTGTGCTTGATGGATATATGGCTTATATCAGGGAAAAACTAAAACAGTTTATCAAATTAAGCTCCCTGAAATAGAAGTAATTGAGAAATTTTTGTAAATAGAAGATGGAAGGGACATGTTTTAGAAGTACAAAGAATGTCAATACAATTTAGGTAGCTTGTTAAGCATTCACAGAAAATTTTTAAGGTATCAAAAGATGTATTGAAAGATTATTCAGGGAAGAAACTTGAACTTTCTACTTAAGATTTGTACATGCATTGACTGCTTCCCTGCTCTGCAGCTCAAACATACTTGTAAGGAAGATGCACAGAGCATTGCATGTTATCGGCAGTAATTTGCAGATTGGAAGAGCAGAAAGAAGGTGGTGGCTTGTTCCTAGTATTTAAATGATTTGGAATGCCCACTTTAGATAAGTGTTTTA
The DNA here is from genome assembly GCA_013400195.1 of Aramus guarauna. Lineage (NCBI taxonomy): Eukaryota > Metazoa > Chordata > Aves > Gruiformes > Aramidae > Aramus > Aramus guarauna. The sequence goes on from VXBL01003182.1 coordinate 264,525, forward strand.
GTATGTAAATCCAAAATGCAGGGAAAAAATGAACAACAACAAAAAAAAAAGGTGAAAAGAGTTGGAGATGTGTTTTAAAGGACTAAGCCTCTGAACCTTGAAGTATTTAGGAAAAAAGAAAATAGGGTTTAATAAGAGGTTCTATATTTGGTTGCTGGTCAAAGCCAACCATCGTAATAACCCCTGTGCTTTTCAGAACTCTCATACTCCATCTTGCAGCATAGAAATGCCAAATAATTACATTCTAAGAAGCCTGTAGCAGCTCACTGTTTCATCAAGACAGAAAATGCTTCACATTGGCAGTGTTCATGGTGTTTATCTGTGTATCTTTTTTCTAGTAAAAATCGTGCTTACATTACACATTTTCAAAAGTCTGTGAGTTTTAAATTATTCACTGAAATAGAGAAAGTGATTGTGTGTGTACACATGGTTGAGGAATAGCAACTCTGTGTTTCACACACATTTCTGCATGCTTGACAATTTTTCCAACCTCGTATTACAAAGAGATTACTCCTACAAAGCCTAAATGTGTGCAGTGGCCTGAAACTTGTGCAACTCCTAATATTTTCATAGAATACAGGAAAGGTACCTTCATTTCTATAAGCTAACATCTTTTTTTACTCTGCTTGAAGGCAAATTTAAATAATATTTAGAGAGTCTCAGTATGAGTATTAGCATAGGCAACAAAATAAGGAATTTTTTTTATTTAAAAAGGTCAGATAATTTTAAAACTTCCTTCCTGCTATCGGAACTGAGAAACTTCCATGAGAAAGTGATGTTGGAAGGAAATTGCACTCCTACTCTGTATTTGGAGAAGAAACCCAACCCAAACAACCCAGAAGGTTACTGATCTGCTGGTCAGCCCAAGTCTAGTTGCTTTAGCATTCTAGCACTGTTTTGAGGAATATTTACTGCACTTAGTCCCAGAAGTTTTAAATAGAAATTTAGGAGTATTGGAATGATGGATTAGTTCTGTAATAGTAGCTAACATCTATTTAATCACACTAAAGATTGGAAGATTGGAGAAAGTAAATCCTTTGTTATATGTAATTTACAGTCTCATGCATGAATTGTTGACTTAAGGGCTTTGACAGATGGGACAAAGGGGAAGAAAAAAAAAAAAAGGCGGAACTGAGCAGTGGGTGCTTAGGCAGGGATTAAGAGGATTGGTTGGGAGAGTAAGAAAATCCTGAGTCCAGTGACTGCATTTGTGAGCCTGGGAGGCTGAAAGTGACTGAGAGGATAGTCATAGCATGTGCGATGTGAAGGATTTTCTTGGGATTGAGGAGAATAATTTAGCAATGACCCTGCTTACCTCCCAATCCGCTCAGCCTCTAAGTTCAAGTAGGTAGGCTGCTCAGTTGTTTGCCACAAGATGATCAGTGAGGTTTATCTTGATTGCTGATATGGTAAATGGCAATGCCCCCCTTTTCTGTGTAGAGATTTTGTAATCTAGAAATGAACATTTGTAAAGTTATCCTTCTATATTAAAAATGTGGCTCTGTGTCATTTAGGAACGGGAACATGTTGTTGTAGAAGTTCAATGCGATTGCTGGTTAGTCTCTCTTGACTAATTTCCAGAGTGTGAGAAAAGCTTTAACAGTGTTATTAAGGATTCTCTTTGCTATAGATACATGAAGTTTTGTATTACAGGAGATAAAGAATTGATAAGCGAAACAGAATTTTAACATGGCTAAGGCAGCAAATGTAGTATGTTCACTTTAAAACCTGTATACATCTAGATGACAGAAATTTGAAAATTAATCAACCAAATGATATGGTGTTAGTTCATAATATGCTTTAGTTTATGTTTAAAATATACAGTGCTGAAAATAAATGTTTCATTTTTATTGCTGAAAGAATAGTTTTACATTTTATAATTATGGTGACTATTGAAAAAAGAAGAAAAAGTATCCAGCTTAGGATACAACAGAACAATGCAGGGCATGCAGTTATTTTAGTCATCTAATATGTCAGCATTCAAGAATCTGAACCGATTGTTTAAAAAAAATCTTGTACTTTGTTTCTTTTGTTGCTCACTTCCAACTTTGTCATCTGTCAGAATGCAAAAAAAAATTATCCTTCTATAACCATTGACAGGATAACACAAAAGCTGTCTCCAGGTCGATATTTTGCAGCAATATTTTTAACATACGAACAGTAGTTTTTATAATTTCACCTTGGTGCTCAACCATTTATTATCGTATCAGAAGCATGTCAGTAATTCCTTTCTAAATGTCTGCTTCTTTTAGTGCTGAGACCCACATCAAGGGCTTCACACTGAACAGTGCTGCCAGCAGCCTCCTCATCATATCGCAAGTTAGGCGGGATTATTTGAAAGGTATGTCACAATGCTTGACCTTTACGTCACATTAATGCCTCTGCAGATTTTTCTTGTAACGCCCTTCGAATACTTGGATAAAGGAGTCCATTTAGCAAATTACCTGCTTATCAAGAGCCTTTTGTGGTAGCTGAGAGACGTAAATTACTGTACATGCATTTATAATACAGCTTGAATATGAATGTACTTGTCATTTGACCACTTAGTCCAGTTTCCATTCCATTTAACACAAGATGGGTTTTCTTAAGATGAATCACAGCTCTTCAGACATGCAAAATTTGTGCTCCAGAACGAGAGAAAGTACAGGCTTTCAAGTGCGTTAAAATTCACAGCACAAGTCATTTTGCTTTGGAAATTAACATACTTTAGAGCATCTGAAACAATTCCCAGCAGTTGTTTCTTGCATATTGTGTTGGTTGTGTGAGATACCAGATGAGTTAAATTGACTGTTAAATGTGCATGATTGTGCACTATATGATTATAATATTGATTTAAAAACTTAATCAAATACTTTTTAATAGTTCTCAATACCAACAGTAACAAAATATTCCATTTGGTTTTCTTTTTAATGTAACAATGATGATAGAAAAGAAAATGGTGGCTGAAGAGTATGTAAGTGTACCCAACAAGATGGTGGATAAAGTTTGTCATGTTATTTTAGTTCTCAGCACTGAGTGTTTTGTAGGCTAAAGTTCAGCTCCACAGCATTACACTTTACTAATTTAGTAGTTCTGTAGGACTCTGATGAGAGAGGAGAACTCTGCAAGCAAGTAGTTTCACATGTGGTGCTGTGTCTTCTACCCTGTGCAAGCATAAGTACAGTGTTGATACGTATTTTTGCCGGTGCCTTTAAGCATTAAAGCAGCTATGTACAAAGAAAATGTATTGCACTAAATTGGGTTTTACTTTCATACCGTAAGGCATACCAGAAAATCCATTTTTGATTCTGCCATTGGTTAATTTTATTTTATTCCATTATGTGTAGCTGTAGTAGCCCGTACACATGTAACATAAGCTCCATTAAAATGCTCTAAGATGAGCATTTAGATACATCTTCTCACTTGCACTCTTTCCTGCAGCTGATAAATTTGTCGTCTTTCAAATTCCTTCCCCATTCAGTCTCCAGTCTGACGTCATTGCCACGTGTCATTGACTGAAGTATTTGTGGCGAATGCAATTGCTTCTCTTGCTCTTGGCAAGTCTTAAGTTTTTGCAGCTTTCAAGTCCTTCACCTGACATTCCTGTCTGATTTTAGTCTAATAAATTCTCTGCTTTTTCTTGTCCAGTGTGCCATGAAGTTTTGCCAGGTCTTCCTAAGTATTACACACCAAAAATCTTCCCTTTTTCAGAACATCACTGATGTTTCTATATACTGCCAATCTCTTATGCTAACTGCATGATTTCTTTTAAGCTAGCATACTAAATTCTTTGCCACGCCAACACTCTCCCTTGCTGTACTCTAAAAATGTTTCTTTTTGCAGAATGCAGAGTTTCTCAAGAAGTCTATGGAATTATGTTAGTTTGCAAAATTATGTTTTCGTTTATCTTGTGCGTTGAACAAGCTTTACTTTGGTAATTGAATAGTCAGACTTGATCTTTGTTTCTATTTTAATTTGCAAGATACTGCTTCTCATTTTGTAAGTGAAACCTTGAAAATACAAGCTATTCAATATTTCAACCATACTGGTCATTTTCTGAGGCTCGGAGATTACACAAAAGAATTTTAGGCACAGTCTTTTTGTAATCTTTTGGTGGTGAGGTCCATTTGACCTACATCCTGTGATGGCTTTCACTTGTGTAAAACTTGCTTGCTTTATCACTTCCTCGTATAGTTCACCATCATTTTTTGCTGTGTAATGTGGTATCATTAGAAGTTTTTATGTAGGTCCCTAACTATGCTCATAAGAGTGTTAGCATCTTCTAGCGAGAACTTGGTGAAACCCAGGTTACTTTAAGAGTAATTTGCAGAGTTTATAGGAAAGCCTTTTAAAAGATGAAGTGGTCGGTTTTCACAGCATATAGTTACCTGCTTTTAAGTAGTGAAATGATTAAATTTAATCGATGATTAAATTATGAATTCAGATGAGTACTCTTGCCTGAGGAAAAAAAATACCAGCAGATTTATCTAGTATGCTACTAGTACATCATTTCTTGCAGTAGCGCTGCACACATGCAACTTTCAAATCTTTCTCTGTCCTTGTTCTTGAGAAGGCTGGTCATGCTCTGTGCTCAAGAGAGGTCCGCACTTACAATCAGGAGAGAATTTGAACTTAGCATGTGTTTTAAGCTTGCTTTTTCAATGTCAGGTATCTTACCCCTGATGTGTTGCTCTTTTCCTTCCCTAAAAAAGGAAGAGGGAGGGGGGTGCAGAAAGAAAATTGACTGTGAAGGAAGGTTAGAAATACAGGATATTTTTTCTTACTCCCCTTGTAAAAGGTAACATTTGGTTTCTGCAGTATCCGCATATTGAATTGGAATGTTAATGCTGTGGAGTTCAAGTGGGTGTATATTATGTTAGAAGTGTTACCCCTTGGTATTATAATTACTATTTGTGATTAATCCTGCCTGTGCTGGTAAGGAGTAAGAAATTTTTACCAGAGGGACGTGTCTTCCTCTGTGTGTTTGCTCATGTATAATGTAAATTGACAAGGATTCTGGTTAGAGAAATGAAGGTGAGTGCATCTTGAGTGGGTTTGGGGAATTTGTGACAAATGGACGGGAGATTGATTTTTGTGTGGTTTTAACATAGGTAATTGCTATAATTTTAGGAGTGCTTGAGATAACTGTCCAGTTTTGAGTTTATTTTTGTTCTCATATGGAGACTTGTGTCCCATACTTCTACTTAAAAATCGAATTTTGGTAAACAAAGTTTTGGTGCACACTTAAAAAGACAAATCTGAATACTAGAGTTTAACAGTTTCAATAATAAATTACATTTTTAAACTATATTTATTCTCAAATATGTAACATTTTTGGGTTTTAGTAATGAAAATTGATTATAGTTTGGAGAAGAAACAAGCTGAAAAGGTCATGACTTTAAGGCCATAAGGAAGGACATTTATGGCACAGCTGCTTTCCTTGAGCTGGATACTAAAATAAATTAGTTAAATGTGTCTTAATACTTTTTATTGAGCAAATGTCAAAGCATTTTAACCTGAATTACTGTTGAAAGTTTTTTATTTGTATGTGTATATATTAAAGTTCACTATAGCGATTTTGGGGCTTAAGTTCAGCAAGAGAATTATTTTCTGTGCGTGTTTTTAAAAGGGTAGGGTTAATGATACCAGCAACACGGTTGCCTTCTGAACTAAAATCTGACTTCCTTTTCCCTTATTTCTTTACCATTGTTAGATGCTGTGGCTGTTTTAAAAGAAGTGCTGGACAATGGCTTGTTGCCCACTAGACCAGCAGTTACTGCGCTCACTCAGACTCTGGCAGAAAAAGGAGATTTAAAGAACCTGCAAGCACTTAAAAACATGCTGGAAGGCGTTACAAAATCAGTTGGTGTATCTGCCTCACTAATTGCTAATGCTGTTGCATTGGCTCATATTAAGAAGTAAGTATTTTTAGGACTGGTATGTGTAATTCTTTCATGCAAAGTGGTGGGAAATCGCTTACGTTATCCATTTCATTCTGTTTCCATTCTTATGGTGTCCTAGATGTTAAAATTCTGGTTAAGTTGAGCAGTGTGCTGTTCTGTTCTGGTATTGTTTCCCAAACACATTTGGGGTTAAAAATCATTTAGTGAAATACAGGGATAGCTATGAAGCATTTGGGAGATCATAAGGTCTTCTCTGGTGGTGTAATTTAGCTTTGATATCTTTGTTCTAATGTATTACACCTCATGTGAAGTGTTCTCCTTGGTGTTAGATCAAAAGCCCTAGGAAATCTGAATGTAAAATTTAATTACTTCATCAATATAACTGTAAAAAATCTTGCAACTTAGCACCCACAGATTATGCATATAATACTTGTTTGGAAACAAAAATCTACTACCTATTCCAGTAGTTGATGTGACAAAATATTGTTGTGTTTACCCTCAAAATGTGAAAGCCCGACACATATCTGTGGAGTGGTTTTACTTTTTTTTTAAAAATCAGAATTATAAAACAGCTGCTATGCTGTTTTAGGCCTCAGTTTCCATCATCATAATTATCCCTGCACTTCGAGTATCCTTTGATTCAACTGTTTAATTCAATATCATGTTCTGCCTAGCATTTTTGTTTTAGTTGATATGTTGGTACTGGGCTAGTTTATCCTTTATATCAAACTGCACGGGGGAAGCACTTCTGGGAGAAGGGGCATACTATGAACTTCTCAAATATGCTTTGCAGGAACCAGTCTTCAGGAATCCTACAGATTCTATTTTATTTCAAACCAGTTTCATCAGGTAGAGCTCCTGTGTCTAACTTGGCAGGAAAGCTGTAGAACTGTGTAGTACGTAACAGATACTTGATTGATCGCCTCGGTCATGCCAGGCAAGAGAGGATAGTCACTGAAGCGTCTGGAACAGCAAGAGGACTTGAGTTTAAGGAGAACCATGCAGGCCAGTTCCAGTAGTGAGCTCACTATATTTTCAGCCGCTGAAAAACAATCTGTCTGTAAGGGACTGTAAATACTTAGATCTGAGTGGTCCTTGGCACACAGTTCTAGTGCATTGATTTTTGCATAAATTAAACGCTCCAAATAGGGGGGAGAGTTCAGGATTCATCTCACAAGCTGCATATTTTCCTGTATTTCTGTGTCATAAAAGTGTTGCAAAGTCACGCTCTGTTTTTAAGATACAGATGGCTGACAAGAATAAGTCAATCAATAAATAAATTGCTGTATGCAGGCACAGGTTCTTTAAGCAGCATCAACTTTTCTTTTCCCATAACGAAACTAGCTTTGATGTATGAAAAGACTTAGCAGCAGCATAAATAATATGCACCTTATATATTCTTAAATACCTTGCAAGCTGTACCTTGAGAACTATGAAGAACAGACTCTTACAGATGTTTTTAATACCTATTCGTTTATTGGTAGCTTCGTGTTTCTGGTAGAGTTTTCAAAGCATTTTTCATAGCTTTCAAACGTACTGCATTTCTACTTCCCCTAAAAGCATTCATTGTGCTCTGGTTTCTTTTTGAATTAAATTGGTTTTTAGAATGGACTGATAACAGATGCTGTCATTTGAACTTTTTAGAATGCTCAAAGCGGAGTTTACACTTTGGTGAATACTTCCTGCATTATTTTGTTAGCATTTGCTGTACTTAGACCGTAAGATTAAAAGTTTTAGACAAAGGTACTGACCAAATGACATTTAGTATTGTCTTTTGCATCCAAAAAGGCAGGCATGGGAAAAATCGAGTAAATAATTAATTGAATAGCATTTAAAAAAATACTTGAGTTGCGTGCATTAATTATTCAGATACCTTCTGTTAATGTTTTGATTTTACCTTCTAGATTTGCAGACCACAATTTCCTAAAGCAGCTAGTTGAACTCTTCTTTCTTACGGAGGAAAAGAGTGTGTCAAAATTACTTAGGCTTTGTACAGGTCAAAGGTCATTAAAAATTTTTACTTATGGGTTAATTTGTTCATTCAGTCACAAATGGCTTCACTTTTACAGTATCTGAATGGAGGCATAGGTACTCAGCCATTCCTGGGAAATATAACCTTAATGGAGAAAACAAAAATTTTAATATAATTGCTTCTTTGGGTTTAGAAATCTTGATTTCGGAAACTAAGCCAATTCAATCTCTTCTCCTAGCAATGACCTTGATGCTGCTGTGGAATACCTTGAGCCTCTGCTTATCTCTGGTGCACAGAATCCTGATCAAGCTGTCAGAAATATTTCCTATTTGTTAAGAAAGGTGTCTGAGGAAGGATTAGAAACAGCTTTGGAAAAATGTAAGTTAATTGCAATGATATTTAAATAGTCTGACTAGACAAGAGGTGTTATGAAAGAGCTATTACATGTAAAACCTGCTCAGTCAGCATAAATCATCCCAGTGAAGTTTACAAAAGTGGCTTTTCAGTCAAAGATTTTTCCCTATGTACCCATCATTTTGCAGTTGGCGTGATGGCAGAACGACTGGCCAGTCAGTTTGGAATTTACAGACCTGTCACAGATCTTTTCCTTCAATATGTCAGTGCAAACAGAGTGGATGATGCCAGATCGCTGATACAGGTAATGACATAACAAGAGAGGTACGGAAACACTTAGAGCTCTTCAAAGGTTAACTGAGAAATTGTCAAAAAGAGGTGTGGTGTAGCATAGGCTAGTACGAGTATGCTTTTGAATTGCAGCGTGAGTAGCAGTAGCACAGTTTACACTATTCCAAGCCATGAGCTAGTACTTTAGTACCAATAGCAGTAGTGAGTGCCAGTCAGAGGGTTTTTTTGTCTTCTAACGACTTGAAGGAAATTAAGGAAGACTTGTATGTTGCTTGAAATTCCATCCAAAGCAAATACTCTTTTGTAAGTTTTCTGTTAGACAGCAGTTGCTTCTTGTAAACCATCTCTTTGCAACTTCTCACATAATTTCTTAAGTGCTGTAAACATAATAATATAGCTGTACAGTTTGCAAACCAGAAAGCGGCAACGTTTGCTTTTCAGGGACCTTATTTCACTCGATTGCTATAATACTTGTATATGCTGCCTCTATTAAAGGTTTAGTAAGAGCTAAATTTGCTTTCTATTCACTTGAGTGTCACAAGCGCATTAAAAGAGAAATGCTGGCTTCTGGGCCACAGTCTCAGCTAAGTTAACGATCTTCAGGGAGTGAGACAGCTGCATTCCTGCCATTTGTGCATAGCTAAAGACAAAGCTGAGCCAGAGGTGGGATGAAGGGTGGGTGATGTGAGCTGGCGCTGGCAGGGAGCACAAACAGGCTCCGTCAGGGAGGCTCGTCCCGGCAGGTGGCAGTCCAGCAGTCACACCGATTCTGCAGATTGTTCTGTGCCCGTAGGCTCCTTCCTCAAACTGAGGCCTCTTACCATCTTCTGGTAGTGCATACTGCTCATTTACCAGTTCCTAAATATTCAAAGTTGTTAGATGAAACAGAGCTTTTTCCTTTATCAGATGCTTTATAATATTCCAAGACCATTTTTTCAAGAAGAATGCATGCCAACAAATGTGTTCAGTTACTTCTGCTACAGTGTGAGGTTCCTGATTTTTTTGATTGCTCTTTGACTTGAAATGAATGAAGTTGAATGAGTGAACGAAAATTGGTTACAGTTTCTTGCTTTTATAAGATAGGGAGGTTTGCATTTTTAAGTAAAATCTGCATATTCTTTAAATTTTCCAAAACATGGAATAATTGCCATTCATATATTTCCTAAAACTCGTTATTACAACAGCATCCAACTCTTGATATTAAATTCATGGCTCTTTAGCAAACTTGAAGTAACATTGTATACACTATAAGTTGGGGAGAATTTTAAAATATTTCATGTTAAGTGGACATTCACAGATAAGCTTGAGTTGAAATTCTGTATATATGAGAACTAGTTTCTGATACGGTGCAGGAAAAACTTTCAGTTGTGTTAAACATTCTTGACTGCTACTGTGGCTCAAGTATTACTATCTTCTAGTTACCTATTAGTAGAATAATCATTGCCCATTGTTCTTTTATTGAAAAGTAAACTGCAGTCTAAATTAATTAACTCACTTGTAATAACCTGAAATATTAGTATATGCATGGAGAATCCTTGCTTTGAAAAATGCATCCGAGAGTCTAAAAGTTCATGAAACATCAGTAGCATCTTTTGTACTATCTGGAGGGAGAATGTTTTTACTGACAAAAGTCAAAAGTGGTTTGATATTTCAACATGATAGGGAGCTGTGGAAAACATTTCTCCAACTCGACTGTCTCTTTCCTCTCAGAGCATCATTTTTTCTTATACTGACAGTAGGTGGGAATGGCTAGAATCAGTAAAAAAACATTGCGCGTTTTCTCCTGTGGATATGTCGCCTCTGTTTATCACCATAAAGCAACTTTTTGTCAGAACGCGACAGGTACATTTTTGTCTCAGTTTGCCTGATGGAATGAGGCTTCACACCTTTTCACCTGGTTCTCAAAGAGCTTGTCAAACTATATTACGCATAGAGTACATACATGATGGCATAAACCAAAATTTCCTGTTTGCATATGTCTAAAATACTAATTGAATGTAGTAAATTCATAGTATGTGTATTTTTATATGCCCATTATTCTCTTCTTCCTGTGCATTTTGGTACTGATAAAATATCTTACGGGTGGTGAAAAGCATTGTAAGAATTTTAAGACTGACACCTTTGAGGAACATGCACTAAAACATTGTCTTGTATATTTTATTTTGCCCTTGTTTCTAAAGTAAGATAGATTTTTGATTTATCTGGTCTGTTTCAAACTTTTTTAAGTTCAACTTCTCTCTCTCTCTCTCAAACACTGTCTATTGCAGTGAAAGCCTTTTATAAAATAGAGAGATTGAAATCAGTCCTTTGTATGCATAAGTGTAGGTAATTATACTTTAAAGAGAACTTGCTTTGTACATTTTAATTTTTATAAAGAAACGAGCAGTTATCTCCCTGACACCTTATTAAATGTATAATTAACCTTATGATCCCTAGCTCACTTGTGAATGCTTGGCAGTATAATTGGAGAGGAATAGTGTTTCTCTTTTTCATTCTTTTGCAGTCCTAAACCTCATTTTTGTGGTATGTTGAAGTATTAGTTTAATTCTTTCCCCTTTTGTTTTAGACCAACTTTATACCTACCATTTTAAAAACAATGTTTACCAAAACTTGAACTTGTTTCCTATGTTCAGTGTTGTTGTTTTATTTTTTTCTTTTCAAACTAATGGTCAATTATATACCTTGTAAACAGATAATATAATAGTATATTATTTTAAACATTGTAATTGGAAATTTTTGCCTTAGTCATTTTGTTTATCACTAACATATTCATGACTACTACATTAATTATTTCTTTTTCTTTAGAGATGTGGTGCAATAGTTGAGCAGAAGAGAACTTTAGGGAGTTTTATGGCTAGATCAGCATCTAAACCTGGACAGGTATTTTTTTTTTCATGTATATCATTGTATGTGTAGCAAAATACTATTTCATCAACCTTTATTGAAGTGTTTTGGATCTTGAACTTCACAGTTGACAGCTTTATCTGGTTTCTCAGGGAGGGGGGAGGTTAATTTGCAGAGCTGGTTACATTTAAAGGAACAGTTTGCTTTGTGGAGCATGATGGAAATGAGGGTGATGTTAATATTTTTCTATTGTTTCAGTAATTTCCTACATTTTTGATGTTACGCTTTATATCCTACAAACGTTGTGCTTTAAATGTTCTACTGCACTATCCAGTTCAGTATCACAACCTGAAAGTACTTATTTTGTTGGCTGCATTGTATGAATACAAATGCAAGTTAAAACCTCAGCTTCTCTCTAATGATAAAATGCCTCTATGTTTACATTAAAAGACACATTTCATATTACTTGTTATGGTGGTTTCAGCATGTATCTAGTTTGAGCATCTGTTTAGATTCCTGGCTTTGCGCTCATTCCGTATAATTTGAAATTTATGTGCCTGCTCTACTCCTGTCCCTCCCTCATATGCCCCCCCTCTAAGTAAAACAAAACAAAAAAGCAAAACAAAACCCAAAACAACAAAAAAAAACAAACAAGGAAAAAACCCGACAAACATAAGAAAAAAACAAAACAACCAAGCAAAAAAACCCCACCATGCACAAGAAAACCCAAAACAAACCCCACCCGTGTTGAGTTTTTCCCAATATGGAGCAAGACCACCACCAAAACACACACACACGTACAAAACCGCATTGATTTCTCTTTTATAGAGGAGCAGCATCAGGAGACAGTTAATACACAAACTAGAATAAATACTTTTCAAATGAGGTAAAATGCACATTTGTGTTTTGTGGAAATTGCCATTAAATACTCATAGATTAAAAGTTCTTCTGTTTAAGTGATGATGATAAATAAGATGATGATAAACACCATCTTTTGGTGTCTGTAGAAGAAATACAAAAACTTGAAATTTTCTAGCTTTTCAAGCTGAAATTTTAATAACACATAGAATTTAGTAATATGTGATAAAGATGTTATTAATTTCTATAAACTTTTTTAATTCAAGACCTGAGAATTTTTGAAACTGGAATCAGAGGTTGAGGGAGGGAGGTTCCAAATTTAAGCACATTAGTTAGTGATCTGACTTCTTTTAAGCACTGATCAGCCACCGTTGATTTCTAGGACAGTGAAGGCTGCCGAGTGGGTGGCATTTTTTTTAAATTGGTTGAAATCCTGACATTCTCATAATATATTAATGGCTTCATTCAAAAAAAAAACCTGAGAAACTACTGTTTATGCTTCTTGAGTATGGGTTTTAGTCCAATATTTTGTTTGGTTTTATTCTGTGCCTGATTTCTTTGACTATTTCTTATCTGCTGCTTTCAGTAGCACAGTCCATTCCTTGTTATTAGTACTGTTCATATCACTTAAAAGATCTGAAATAATTATTCTAACTTTGGCAATTTTATTTTGTTCTTTAAGATTTGCAGTTAATGCTCTTTTTGTCTGTGCATTAAATTTCATAGGCAAAGAATATTGAGACACTTCTGGAACTGATTCCTGAGCATCTAGATGTGGAAATTGCGTACCGTTACCTCATGAGATGTTACGGTAATTTACTCTCCTTGGAATAGCTTTTTAGTAAGAACTCTTGAGACATTCAGAAGGGGCATGGAAACCCTTAGAAGGGAGTAGGATGTACACTGTGTAACTTGCTTTTCAGTTTGAGCCACAAAGAGATAGGGGGTTTGTCTGGGTGTTTCGTTGTTTAAGTTTGTGTACTGTCCTAGCTCTTAAGTTGGAAAAGCAACCAAGCCTTGAATCCTTTACAAAAGGAGCTGCATTAGATTAGAGGATACTACTACAATAGAGGCTAAGTAGGGGCTTCGTAGAATAAAAAAGAATCCATCCTAACCCATGGAGAGAACTACTGTAGAAATGAATGGCTTTTAAAATGAATCTAGCTTTTTCCCATGAAACATGTAATAAGTATATTGGTGTGTTTCAAAATCATAAGTGATTAGTTCTATCAGTAATGTGCAAGAACTTTATTGTTAACAGTATAAATTCTTTATACCTGTTTTAATTTAGCCAGAGTCAATATTCCAGATGCCTTTGTATGGATTTACAAAAATAGTTGATTTGAAGTGCTAATCAGTTCTCCTTATAGTTGAAGTCAGAGAGGAACAGCTCTAAAAACCCGTGTTACTTATTTACATATGTTTATTTGCAACACTCACTCTTGAAAAACCAGGACATATAGCCCCTATGGCAATGCTCAGTTGGAAGCTTGCATCTCTGTGCTGTAGTGTCCTTTGCCTTGTGTACTCTGATATGGTCCTCCAGTTTTATTACAGGGAGTAAATACTCTTCACACATGTATTACAAGCAAAAAGATAGAATGACAGAAGCCTTGGTGTTCCAATCTGTCACAGAGGAGACAAATAGGAAAAATAAAGTAAAATGCTTCAAACCCAAATCCAAGCTACGGTGTTAAAGGAATGCAAACTTCACTGTATTTCAATCAACGTGTAGAAGTTCTGATGAGGTAGTATGTAACTTAAAAAATTCACTTTCTTAGTAAAGTTCAAAACAGCAATCACTACCAAAATCCTTTAGCCCCATAATTTCATTCACGTCAGGGTAAGTCTTCTAACATGTTTTTATAAAACAAAAAAACACCCTTTTGTCACCAGCACTGTACTTACTGCTTTACACTGTCATTAGCACTTTACTGCTTTTACCTCAGTGAAAATTCTGTAAGAGAACTAATTAATTTTTTCAATATCCTTTCCAAATACATCATAGTACAACAATTTCATAAAGAGATTTCAGAGAATCAGTCACTTGCTCTATTATACTTAAAACAGTGGTTACAGTGTATTCAGTGTGTGAAGCCACACTGTATGTGAAGAGATGGTTGCTGTAGTTTCTTCAGGCAGAGACATAGCTGGCTCATAGCAAGTTCCAGAGGAGATACTCAGTACCAGCATGAAGAGTTTTAAAAGCTGTTCCCAGCTTATTCTGTACAAGCATCTCACCTGCACGAGACATCGAGTCCATTCCTGTATCAGGTAGAAGAGTGCTCATCAGTTACTTGACCCGCTTTTACCAGGGTTTGGGCTGGATGAGTCATGCTAGCTTATCTTTGCATTTTCTATTGCATCTTTGTGTTTTAAGGAAGTAAATTGTTGTCCTACTCTTAAGATATGCAGGGGCATTTACTATATTCTGTCCCCACCATGTATGTACCTATCCCCACCATGTACGTACATGTGAACAGAAATTTAGCTACCTCATCCTCATGTCCCTTCTCTTCCACTTTTGACACATTTTGCAGTGGCAAGTGTGTTAGTTTCATTTGGCTATTAGAATGATCATCTGAAAAATATTTAGCACAACTGAAATTTATAAAGGCTGTGCTTAGAATGTGTTCTAGCCAAGAGGGCTAGAAATAAGATCTTTTATTTAAGAGATTTTTTTTTTTTTTTCCATTTTACACTTAGTAAGCTTTAAAACATGATTTCTCATTTTGGGCCTAGTCCAACCTTCTGGTATCATGATTTTCTAGAGAACAAATAATTCTCCTGTCAGGTCCGTTGTTATTTTTAATTAGTCAGGGGAATGAAAGATTACAGAGTACAATTAGTACAATTGGTTACCATTGCTAATTATCAAAATAAATGGACAAATAAAATCATAATTGTTTATGTGTTTAGCAAAGATACAGTAGAATAGAGATCACAGCTGAAAGAAGTCTGATCATATATCAGACATCCACAACCGAACAAATAAAGGGACACTTACTCCTTTCCTTGTCTTGAGGTATGATCCACTGCCAGAACTAGATTTCCTTCCTCTGGTGAGATGCATAATCCTTTGCTGTATACCTTCTAGAAAAAGGAAACATGTAAAATCACATTTGCATGGTCCATTAAATGCAATCTAAGTATAAGCTCTTTTTGTTTGGTTTTTTTCCCATACAATAAATACAGCTATTTTTAAAGAAATAGAAAGTTAACAATTTCTATTTGGCTTTCAATCAACTATCACTTCATGCCATTTCTGCATTAGCCTCCCACATTCAAAAAGGAGCTCAGCCACTTGCCAGATGTGAGTGGGAAGCTTTTTCTCATGAGAAAGGGACACAAGCTATCTGTTTCTGTGTACTTAAAGCTTTTTTTCTTTAAGAACCATTGTTTTTGTAGCCCCTGTGGTTGTGAAGATGGTGTTTCCAAATGTGAACAAGCAACAACCCGAGACAGCTCCCATACTGCACGTGTTTGCGTTTTCCCAAGCAACAAAATGAATTTAGCTGGTCGTGATGGCTTTCTTGTCGTTCCTAAGGTGCTAGGAACTGTTGTACTGGTGGTAGGAACAACCCTGAGGACAACAGTGAAACTGTCAGAGGGCACTTTAATTTCGTCCTGATGCTTCTCAAGCAAGTATCTGAGCAGCAGAAAAGTCTATGGTTAAGTATGAGTCAGTGTAGAAGGAGGAGATTCTCCCCTCTCCAGTTAGAGGACAGAGAAATATACTTCACTCTTCTACAGCCAGAAGGGAATAGTGGTTTTAAATGAAGAATGGATTAGTTAGAACTTGTTGCAGGGGATGGTGCCTTTTGGGGAATATCCAGCAAAATGTTACTGGTTACCTAAGCGGTTAAGGTTTGCAATAGTGTTAGTGGGTCAGCAAAATATTCTCCTGCTCAATAGGATGAAATGAGTTTTCCTTTGTGTTCTAAAATGAGCATCTGATCTTTTCCTTTGTTCCTTTAGGTTATAGTTTTGATGTAGCCAGCACCTGTAGCCATAGCAATATTCTGCCCTTACATAAGGGAATAACATTTGGTTCTAGAGTTCTTGCATGCTGAACTTGGGTGGCTTTTGTTCTAGCTTTTGTTTTAATTTTTTTATCATTTGCTTCAGAAAGAGGCATATGACTGTGTCCCACATTCTAGAGCAGTGTGTTCTCGTTTTGTGGCTCTTACTCCTTTGTGGTTCCAGCACGTTCTTGAAGGAATTGATCATCCAGCCTCAAATAAAAAGGAAAGATAGAATGGCTGTTTGTTCTGTTCTATTAAGTGAAATGTCAGTAGGATATGAAGAATATCCAGAATATGTGGAATATTGTGTATGAAAATTTGGAATATGTTTTGGCAAGTAGCAGGAATGTGTGACATCATGGAAACAGGTGAAAAGGGGAACACTTAACCACTGGGGGTTATTTGGCTTTTTTTTTTTGTTTTCCTCAGAATTGGATGGGGATGTTGCTTCTGTAAAGGCTTTGTATGCGAAAACAAAAGCGGAGAATATACAGCTGCACGAGCTATCTCTGAAATCTTTAGCAGTTTTTCTGAAGAAAGTAGGAGAGCCTGTTCCTTTCACTGAACCCCCTGTGAGTATTTCCTAATTAAGAAATAGATCTGCAGAACTGTGTATGTTCAATGTTAATAAAACAAATTGCATGAACAATTACATAGGGATTAGATCTCTGCAGAGACTCCTCAAAGGAGGTAATACATGAGGTACTGAGTGTTGTAGGAGCTGTAGTAATCTTGCATTGGATTTGACTTGAGGAAATAAAACCTCTTGGGGCTTACGATATTTAAGCTACCTGATCCTTATCAGGCACTCATCTACAGGTGTACCTTTATCAAATGTCCTTGGGGCTTTTATCTAAGCAACTGAACTTTAAAAGGCTTAGAGAATGTGTATTTCATTAACAATTAATGGGGTTTAGTTTTCCTTAATTACCTTTTTTGTATCTAGTACAAGTTGCTGGTTTTAGTAGGATGGGATTTTAGAACAGTCAGAATTATTTTTCTATTGCAGCTTTGCTTCTAGCTGCCTTGCCAACAGATATATGCAACTGTGCAAATTTATCTTATTTGAGGGTGACAAGTGGCATGACACTAAATCTGTCAAGACCGTAAATACTACTTTCACATAATTCCTTTGGCTAGCAGTCTCCTCGTACCATTTTAGCGAAGCAGACTTCAAAGACTTACTATATTTTTCCCTCTCTAAGCAAACTTTTTATTGCTGTTTTCTAGTCACTTTTTATATTCTAAAATAAGTTTCTATACTTCTGTAAAGACCTGATTATATGCTGTTTCTATATTGCTTCATGATAAATCTGATTTTCTTTTCTCATTTTGCAAAGAATTGGAGAAAATTTTTGCATAAAATGTTTGGTTTAGCTTTTTAACAGCTATGGAGTTTTTTCTGTAACCTTGAAATAATTTATAATCTGAACTTTTATTTGGACTGTGTAAGTTTAAAACCTAAACTGTCCCTTACATGTAGCTAGTGAAAATAAGAGTGTTTTTTTTCAAAGTCTATGAAATTATTCATTTTCTGATTTCCCTCTTCAATTTTTCTCTAATGCAGCGTGGTCTTTAAAAGCATCTCATATTTTTTTGACACAACTGCAGATTGCAGTTAAGAAGTATTTTCATTTTTTAAACGAAATTGATTATATTATTGCATTTTGTAATAGAAGCTTCATTATGCATTTTTGGCAAGGTTTTCCTTTTCCTTTTATTCTCTCTCTCTGGTATTTCTCTTAATTATACAGACTTCAGTACAGAAGTGTTGAACAGTCTCTGTTTTGCATGACAGAGAATAACAGATTTTGCTTTTGTCAGGACATAAGACTTTGTTCAGAATTAGTAACTTTTCTGTTGAAAAAATGTTGAACTTGTTTATTCCACTCTATTTATAGGAGACGTTCAAGTTCTATGTGGAAAAATGGAGGAAAAGAAGATTGGCAGCATCATGAACAGAGAGTCTTTTATGCTTTAGTTGTTTATGAAATTGTTTAAATATTACATTCAATAAAAATTTAAAAAAGCATGTTGTTCTGCGTAATTTTTACTATGAATCTGTGTTTAAAGAGCACTTTCCATAGCTGTAATTGGATAGAGACAGTCATTAATAGAAATGCTGTTAAAAATGCTAATGAAATATCAAGGTGCAGCTTTCTAGGTTATTTCTGTTCTGATGTGTCATCTGCTATAACCCAAACTGTATTTTGGCTCCTGTTGATTTACCAAATATATGTATATCAAGAAAGTTGCTAGAGGGTCATGTAACTGTAACTTAAGCAAACTGTCTTGTCCTGTTGTTCTTTGCCTGGTTAATGGACGTTGGGGTGAAAGTACAAGAAGGGTAAAGAACATAATTTTCAGGATTCATCTGTATCTATACAGAAAATAAACATGTCTTTTTTTTAGATTTCTCCTAAATGTACTTCTCTTGTGTTCAGTATCTCCTTAGGATGTTTGATATTCTAGCTAAAGACAGAACACTTGTAGCTTTTACACTAGCTTGTGTGTTGTAGTTTTATAGCGTCTTTAATTCAGTCTCATAACTGATAGTCCAGTTAATTTTGTGAATACAAGAACTGCAAATTCATGAAAACATTGTTTTTAAACAAAGGAGTGCCCATCCTTTGCAGGGGTAGCAGTTGTTTACTTGCGGGGAGACTGGTGGGCATGCTTTATTTGTGTATACGTGTGGGAGTAAAGCTACTCTGATGTGAAGTTTTATAGACCAGAGTTGTGGGATCATGAAAACAAGGCGTGTAAATTACAAAGAATACTTGGAAAATAAAGCCATTATCTCTGTGAATAATGATGGAAACTCACAAATGCGCACATTGGTATAACAGATGGGATAAGGTGCCTATGTGGTACTTCAAGCAGGTTTTAATGATGTGAAAGCTTGTTTCTGTGTATTTAATAACTTTGTTTATTGATCTTTACATTTGCAGTTATTTAACCTTATCTTTCATAGGTTTTTCCCACATAGGCAGCACTGTAATTGTTAAAAATTCATGTGTGTACGCACAGGGTTTTGGCAAAATTTTGAAAGACTTGTACGGTGATCTGAATGTAGCAAAGTTAGGAAGATATTGGGACCCTATTTTTTAAAGTAAAATTTCCAGTTCGTTAACTAGTATATTTACAAATACACACAAAATTCCTGCTGTACTTAAAACAATGAGGCATCACTAATTGGGGGCAGAGAAGAGTGTTAAACTTTGGTTTCCAAACCAACTGGGTGAATCCTAGCTGCGTCGACTGCATTGCTGGTGTGGTTTTACAGTGACCTTTGTTACTTCGTGAGTATGGGCTCCATAACATGCTGCCCCAACATGACTCTAACCGTCTGCTCCCTTTGTTCCGGGGTTGTCGAGATAAGGCATTTACATTTTAAATTTCATTCATGGCCGAAGGCTTGTGTGCACTCCCTGAAAGCACGCCCGGGCAGTACGCAGTGTATTTCATTTCACAAGTGGAGATGGTTCTTTTTTTCTAAAGCTTGCAGCTACATTTTGTGTGTTTCAGTGTAATAGCAGCATAATTGAAGACTAGTTAGTGACCCTTTCTCTAGTGCCACAGCTCTTGTTTTTAGAGGTCATGTCGTGAATCTCGTGGTAGCCGTGTGCCAGTAAGCAGAGTCACGTCTGAGCGGAACTGGCGGCGATGGGCCTGTAGGCTCTCAGAGCTCAGCTGGCCCGTGCGGTAAGGAAGAGGAGGAATATTCCTTGAAGCAAACACCAGGTCATCACGGAGGAAGTTAACAGCAGATCCGTAGATCTTAACTGTCTTCTTGACGAGGAGGTGGAATCTCATGAGGTGCAGTTGTCTGTCAGGTGCTGCGTCCGTCAGTCTGCACCGTGATGCTGGCAGGTCGCTTTTGCTGGCTGCTGCCTTCTGAGGCACCGCAGCCCGATGCATGATGGCCTGTTGCTAGTGCGCGTGACTGAGGCCTGACCACGCGCGATTAGTGCTAGTCAGCATCTACACGTTTCTCTTCTAACTTGCTTGGCCCGAACCCCTAACAGAATTAATGCCCTACGATTTTTGTAGTTGCTGTTGTGAAAATGGAAAGTGAATTTGCTAGCCTGTGACTGAAGAATATAAATTAAATTGTTTTCAGCTTTGAAACTGCTTTTTCAGTGGCCTGGTGGGAAGAGCGGTGGGCTGCACGAGCCGGCTGCTGAGCCGATGAAAGGTCAGTGAGGTGCTGCGGGCGTGAGACCAGGCGGTACCAGCGTTTGTGGCAGCAGTGGCGGGGTAGCAGGCCGTCCCGTGAGGTAACCCCGGCCCACGGGGCCTTGTGGCAGGTGGGAAGGCAGGGCTCACTCAAAGGACAGGCAAAGGCTGCCATTCTGTGATAGTGTTTCTGAGTTTCTGTTCTAGTAAGCATTTTGTCTACAATTCAGGAACGATTACACAGAGGAGCGTGGTCTCTCCTGTCTTTAAAATGTGGGACAGTGAGGGATTTGTGCCACTCCGGGACACAATCATCTCGGTCTGAAGCAAGGTTGTACCGGGAAGGTTTTGCAGAATCGGCATTTGTGCCGACTCTTCTAGAACACGCTTGAAATAATATTTCTGGTGCATTTCAAGCATGAAGAGAAACGTGATTTAGAAGGCTAACGTTTCTTCACCAGATAAGTGGGCAGTTTCATTACTTATTTCTTCATATTCAAAGAAAGAAACCTGTAAGATGACAAAATTCAGAACGGCAGTCTTGCAAATTTGTCGTGGTGATTTATTAGTCCACATACCAAACGTAGTCTGTCATACTGGCCACAGCGCTTACCCCTTTAAAGCAGAAAAGAATCATTTGCCACCGGCTAGCACATAACTGGGATCGTGCAAGGTCCAGAGCAGGTGCGGTGTCTGTGGGATGGGGGTGCGCTTTTCCAGAGGCCTCCGTGGGAAGCTGAGAGCGTGCTGATGTGAAATGACCTGACACGTTACTGTGAAAAGCAAATTGTGTGAGCGGGTGTGCGTTTGCATAATAGCGTGTCTCGATTTAGGTTGGGAGGACTGGAAAAAGCTTGCCGCTTGAATCGCAATGGCTTCATCTCACTTCTGTGCCCTGCGCCACGGTATGGACTCGCCTCTTTCCCCTGCTCCCCTTGAGGTAGGGGCAGGAGGAGGCTGCTTTTTGGGTTTTGAGCTCAAGATGGGAAAAGTTTCCTTGTTAACTACCAGTATAGTCATTTTGCAGCATTGGTAATTACATGCTGTAGTTCTGTCCTTATCTACTAAAACAGTTCGTTCAACTCTTTGTCTCCTGAGACCCTTTTCTACAGCAAGAAATGTAGCTTGGTAGGTCAGTAGCTGCCTTTAGACTTCCTTAATATGTGCCCACTGTTGAAAATGGAGTAGGTGAACAGTTTGTGTCTTCGGCAGTGACAGCTCAGGAGGTTTTATAGATTGAATGCCTGAGTCAGCGGGATTCCAGCTGCAGTTTACAGTAACAAGGGGGAGGATCATAACAGTGGAGGTAGGATCATGAGTGCATGTATTGACAGACTGGAAGCGTGTCTACCACCAATAAATACTACTGTATTTATTGCTTTTCTCAAAGGTGTGATGCTTCCGGACTATCTGGGAAGACACCAGAGGAGGAAGTGATGGATGTCACCAGGAAGTTTTGCTGTTCAGTGTGAGAAACCAGTCAGCATCTAGTAGGAAAGTCCAATTTCCAGTGCCAGTATATTGTTGCCATAAAGGTGAAAAAAGTGAGCATGTAAGAAAAAGCTGAGATAGCCTTTTTTTAGGAAAGATTTCTCTGCATTTCTTAAAATTACTCTCATAATTTCTGTGTAAAGTGAACTGCAAAAAGGTATTTCCTTTCCAGAATGGCTGCACCTTCTTGTGGCTTGCCAGTACTTTGGTAAATCAACAATCAGAGGAAACCTAATATCCTTTTGAGTTAGCGGCTCCAGCTGAGACTGTAACGTAACCCAAGGGCATCTTTCTGAGTGTGAGTGTGCAGAGCCTCAGCTGCAGGAGCCAAGTTCTGGGTTTCCCATTAGGTATGGAAATAAGAGCAAATATGGAAGTTTGAGGTTTGAGTTTTCTCTACTGTTTCCTGTAATTAAGAAAATTGGATAATAGGAACAGTCTTTTGCAGTGCCTGCTGTAGATGGGGGTTCCACATTGATCTACTTTTAGATAAAACTATTAATGCAAGGTTCCTCTTTGATACTCTTAAACCTCTCTATTACAATTGGCTAATGCTTCACAGTTTCTTATGCAATTATCTAACACCATGATAAAGCAGTGGTATCTATAGAATTGCTATTGTCTGAAGCGGTAGCTCCAAACCTCTTTGTAGTTTTGTTTCTCATAGCTACGTTACTTACAGAGCTGTAAGTGCCATGGAGCTCAAGGTTCAGAAAGCAACAAACCTCTGTCTTGCAATGATGGGAATGAAGCAACTCTGGTGGGTTGCTGAGCCCATGATCTAGCCAAACTGAAAAACTTTCTGCCTAAACAAAAATAAATAAAGCAATTGCCCTTGTTACTTGCAGAGTTCCCTGGGATTCCCCTCTGATTTAGCTAGTAGCTCGGGCAGTTCACATGTGGATGTTAGCTCAACTCCAGTGCTTCCTCATCTCTAGCAACTGTCAATTTTAAGGGCCCTCAGAACCCTTTGTAAATAAAATTACACTCTAAAAATGGGAAATATGATAGAAAGTGTATGCTCATTGGAAAATCCATTACGAGCCAGATATCTGTAGACTTTGCTTAAACAAGGTTTTTGCTTTCCTTCGTGATTTTGTTGACTCAGCCTGTATTTCAGACAATTAGTGTTCAAAGTGAGAGAGCAGGTAATGTCACTTGTCGCACCTGGTTAACTGTTCATCATTCCAGGGAGGAGGAAAAAACCCTGATCAAGTGCAGTAGCTGAAAATAAATAGCTATAATGTTAAATTAATTAAAAAAAAAAAGAACAAACCACAAACCAAAACACTTTAGTTTTCCATCTTTTTTTATAGTTTTAATGACAGCTGTGTTTTTCATCATCTATGGTACATATAAAATATTGTGCTCCAATTGTTTTTATGCCCAGGAATACAATTTCTGCATTTGACTGTCTGTCTTACTGTCATCAATAACATTATAAATTTGTCTAAATTCAGCAAGTAAAAACAAGGTTGAAAACTATGTTTTATACCACTAGCTGCAGGGGGCATAAAATTACGGTAATTTGTGGCTTTACTATTGTCAGTCATGTACAAGAGTCTTTTCCAGTGGAAATTTATCATACGTCTGGCACTGAACGTACTACAAAGCCACAAGGCATTTTTCTAATACAAAAGCACGAAGAAATTCCCTGTGAAGTTTATAAAGCTAAAAATACTCATTCACCTTTCGTCTTGCTTTTAGAAGGGACGAACCTGAAACAAGTGTGTGCAAAGCCTTTGGCAGTGCTGAGCTCTGCTGTAATCAGATGGCTTTTCTAGGTAACAATAATACTTGGACAAAATGCCTTTTTCTTTTTTTTTTTTTTTTTTTTAACATGATTGCTCGTAGGAGTTGTGGGTACAGGAGGGAAGGCAGGGAAGCAGGTACAGCACATGATGTGAACGGCCAAAGCCGTGCGCAGAATTATGGCAGGAGTAGTGGGAGGGTGCCGGCTTCTGGTCTCACTGGCCTGAAATGCCCCTGCAGCTCTGTGGGGGGTGGCAACTCATGTCCTGCATTGCTGGAAATTATAAGCCAAAAAGTTTTGATTGTATTAAGGGGATGCTAAAAGAGAAAAAAAATATAAAAAAAAAAAATAAAAATTGTTGGCTTTCTGCCTTTCTCAGCAGAGGTCAGTCTTCTGGGGTGATGGCTACCACAGGTCTGACCTCCCACTTACCCACCTGGAAATCCAAAGGCTGCCTTGTGTAACGTAATGTCCTGCAGCTGGGGGCAGCTAATCAGGGCAGCATGTGTCCTGTTTTCCAGAGTTTTCAGTTTGTGCAGCATGTTTTGGTGTCGCCTGGTTCGGAACTCCACTATTTTTTGGCTTGGTGCCTTTCTACAATTAGTTGAAGCCCTGCCACAAAACAATTGGCTTTTCTTAACTAGGAGTAGTAGAAGATTTGGGTGTCTGTTGAAAAGCAGTCGGTAAGATACTACTCAGTTCTTTTCGGGTGCTCTTCCCAGCATTGTGACTTGCATCATGAGAAGGAAGTTGTTGATGTGTATCAGGGAGGAGCTGCTGGTGAAGGCTGGATTGGCATAGCAGTAGGACTACTCTTTTTTTTTCTTCTTCTTCTTTCTCAGTGAAATAGGAAGTCTTATTTAAAAAAAGTTTCTGTTGTTGTTTTCTAAACTCTTCCCCCAGCTAATGAAAGTGAGCAAAGGTACCATCTTGAAGAATGATGATAACTGTTAACTAGTATGGTTGCGTATCATGGCAAGGATCTGTACGTTTTGGTTCTGACTGTGTGTGAATGTTCATAATTTCCAATTGCTGTGCATTTGCTTGAAAATTCAGTACTGAAGTAGTAGATGACTATCGTGTGGGCTAATTTGCTTGTGTATAAAATACAAATGATTTTTGAGACAAGTGGCACTGTTGTTTACTCACCATATGGGTTCTGGCCAGTACTGTAACATTTCTGCCTCTAAACCCACTTATTAAACATGAAAAAATAAGGTGAGACGGAAATGGTACTGAGATACACCAGGAATCTTGGCAAGAAGTGGCTCTGATTAGATGCTTAAAAAGGAGTGAAACATCCAAATGTGGTGGTGTTGATGGGAGAAGCTGGTTCTGGAGCTGTGATGTGAAGGTTGAGGAGTCTGTTAAGTTCTGGTTTCTTAGCAGTGGAAGCATTAAAAGTATCAAGTTGTGACCACGAAAGCGAAATAATGCCAACAAAATTTGCAATTCAGAATAACCGTAAGTTTGATTTATTATAACTAATTATATAAATTAGCCTCAGTGCTTCTATAAATTATGGATCTGAATTGCTTTCTAAGTATTCCCTGAAAAAAAATTGTGAGCTATCACAGGCATTAAAATTGTGTGTGTATATACATATATATGTAATCTATTCATGCAGATACCTCTACATATACGTATTAATACAAACACACACACAGATTTATATGCTTTTTAAAGCTTGTCAGTTCTTAAAAGGGTTAAGCGCTTTTAAAATTACCTCAACCCACTGCTTAAACGTTGTTGCCTTAATTAATAGCTGCTAACATATGAAGGGCTTGTCTTGGCTCTCAGAGTATAAAAAAAAAAAGCAGCATGTCACAGAGCTCCATGTACACTGTTTCTTGTCTACTGCCATTAAAATTAATCATTGTGGCTAAAACCTGAAAGGTTTGTTATTTCTGATGCAAGTGGACGTACCAACACCTGTAACTTCTTGCCCACAGAGTCTCTTTGCATACATATTCTCTTCAATTTGTTTGTTTAAAGGAATTTTGTAGGGTTTTTTTAATAAAAAGGGGATCGCTATTGATACTTGTTACTGATTTAGCATTTCTGAATGCATTTTGCAATGAACACATATGGGATGAAACTTCCAACAGCTACTCAGTCATGTAGCTTAGCCAAAGTGAAAGCCAGTCCTTTCCAAACAATGAGTTAAAAGTATTTTGGAGGACTGCCACTACCCATGAGACAATATGCAAAGCAGCATTTCTATAATCCATTTTCCAGTGCTTAAAAAGTTTGTCCCTTTTGCCAAGTGGAGGGATGGCATAAACTTGGAGTGGAGGTTGGGGAAGAACTTCCCATTTCTCCCTGTCTTAAATATCTTAAGTAATAATGACAAATTGTTCTTGTCTGTGTCTTTGCAGGTAAGACAACGCATGGCTCTGTTGTCCACACACTGCTTCATTTTTGTAGTATCCGTGTGACCAACACAGATTTATTTTTTTTTTAATTTATTCTCTATTTGCTGAATTTTCCTTACAAGTATCGTTGTTGCTTGTATTTGACGTTCCCCTTCCCAAATTTGACGTGTACACACACTGAAACCCCGTAGCCTGTTGCAGCTAGGTCATGCGCTGGGCAGTTCAAACAGCAGTTAGGCAAAACCACTTGGGAACTCTGCAAACGATTAAACACGATGCCATTTCAAAATGGTTTTATGCTGGCTTGGTTGCCATCAGTAGCAGGGACTGTGATTTACAGCTGCAGAGATCTTTTCCGAACCTGGCCAGGGAGGATACAGGAGAGCAAAGACCAAAGTGGGTGAATCCTGGGGACAGCTGAGTTGTTGGGCTGGTGGGCAGGGCTGTGCTCGAAGGGCAGATCTGCCTTACTGCAGCGCTTAAGTCTGTACCAAACCGAAGGTGGTTTTGTGTGGAGTGGTACAATGAGTTTTGTGCACTGTCTCGCTTGTGATCTTCAGTCTCTGTGTCGCAATTGTTGTGAACTGCTGTAACTTGGGTTAGACTGATATAGGCAGCGTGGGCAGGAGGGCACGTGGAGCTGCTGCTGACATGGGAGTCTAAGGAAAAGGAACAGCCCCTCGGAAACTTGGAAAGCAAAGCTGTGCTGAAATTAAATTATAACACTTAGCCTTGGTTAGGACTCCCAGGAAGATTTCTGTTCCTCACTAACCACTCGTTTTTGCAGCTGCAGCAGCTCCGCTGTGGAAGTGTGAAACCTTTCCCGCACGCGCCTCACACAAAGTAGGGCACGAACGTAGAGACCAAAGCGTACAGTGTGACCTTCACTGGCTGAGAGGTGCATGATTCCCGCTAAACTTGTGCTATTTTTCAACTCCCGGTAGCGCGAGTGGGGCAGGTTGTGTGTCATCCACCCACTCCTCTCTGTACACAGCCCCACGGCACGCTATTGTTAGGCATGAACGCTAATTGCTGGTGTTTCAAGGCTCCTATCTTCTTATTGCTAAAGCCTGTAACAATAATCACAGCCTATATTCCCCATCTCTAGGCATCAAGGAAACAAGATATGATCATAGGCAGTGTGCTAATGTAATTGTAGTATATAGAATATGAGCTTTTCCTATGTAAACACAGGCCTGGCCACATCCTATGATAGCTCTTCCTACACTCCATACGATGGCTGTTCCTAGGCTCAGCGCTCAAGTCCCCATTATGTATACATCTACCCTTGTCATAACACCACCTCGGAAACACTCACACTGTTTGGTCCTGCTGCATAATGTTAAGAGGGTGGAATTTTAAATTGAAAAAGGCTGTTTAAGTAATGTCAGCAGCCTGACTAATTTCACAAAAGGAAAGAAATTCAAAGTTAAGGCTATGGTATATTCTTATCTAGATGCCTGAAGATTTCTGTGCATGACAATATGCCCCTAAAATTCAGAGCTGTCCCTTATGTCTTTAATTTCTCCCATTGTGTCTCTCCTTTTTTTTATTAAACATCAAAGTGAATTCACAACAGAGAGTCAGCCTAGAATTTAATCCTCTAAATACCTTGAAAATAGAGGTTTAGACTAGAAGTACCAATATATACCCTTAAAACTTCAGCGTAATATAAAAGAGATTCTAATCACAACAGATCATTACAAAGAAGAGTAAACCACTTTAAAAAAATTAAGTGTCTTAAATATAATAAAAAGGAATAATTAAGAATCAAACAGGAAGCTCCTTTTCTGACAATTTAATGATGCTGAATTGGACTGAAAGAATTGGCTTTGCCATTAAAAGGCAATGAAAATCTGATAATTTCAAAATGGCACTAGGATCAGATCAAATGGGTTTTTTTGAAATCAAGTGCAGCAGAACTAGAAAGAAATGGTAGACTTCACCTTAGGAGAACCTTGGAGTGTTTTGGATTCCTACTGCTGCCTGGGGCTGAAGCTCTTATTTTATCAGACCTGCTTAACATCTTTAGACTAGGGTCTTCCTGGGAATTTATTACCACGTGGGACTTGTGGAAAGTAATGTGGTAGTCTAATTGCCAAATAGTATAATAAAATACTGATGTTCTTTCTTTCTTTCTTTCTTATTTCTGTCTTTTTTCTCTCTCTCTCTTTTTTTTTTTTTTTTTAATCGGTATTTACGTAACAGTATCTGGGGCATTATAGCTGATTACACTAGTTTTCCACTGAGTGCAACATGTGAATGAAAGTAGATGATGTACTTTGGGTCTCTGTATATAAGCACAGAGATACACATCCAAGCATTTAAAATCAAGCAAGCTATTCTTATAAAGTGCTGACAACTGTACACCTACTTGGTGCATGCACATACCATCACTGTGTGTGAATTACAGTCAGTTGTTTGCTGTTACTCATTTTCTGAGCATTTGTGTCTTGTGCACCTAGTTATGCTCAGCCATAATTTACAAGCATTTCGGAGATTGCCCCATTAGATTTTTAATTACTGGAGGGGCAGGTTGGTGTTTCCTACCTGAGAATTTTAGGGACCAAACTTGGCCAATTGCTGTGATTTGCATTGCCATGAAGAAAGATGTGATTAGTAACAAACAATTGGTGTTGTATTTATACAACAGAAATAAATCCATCAAGAAGGTGAGCTAAAATTATCCGTTACAAGAAATCATCTGTACAGTGAGGAAAATACCCATTTTGGGCACGAACAGCATCTAACTGGAACACAAAGTCAAAACTATAAAACACATAAGCAGGTAGAAACAGCACTGCATCATTATTGCTTGTGTTTTCCATCCTTGCGTGTTCTCCTGAACCGTTAGTGCAATCTTCTGTGTTGCTTTCCTCTACGCTGCTCTTAGGAGCGCTGAATGTTATATGTGCTGCAGAAAGTAGGGTTTTGTGTATGCTGATCCCGCTTCCCTTGGAGCTCTCTGAATTAAGTAGGTGGTCACTGTGTGTTCAAACATTACGGACTAAAACATCAGCTATTACCAAGAGAGATGGGGCCTTTTAAATCGGTGGCCCATGGCTGAGAATATTTCAAGGTGTGAGGAACTGGCAAGCATCTTGTTACGTATAAAACCGTATGCAAACAAACCAACCGCCCCAAATCCCCCCCCCCCCCCCCCCGCCCCCCCCCCCC
>VXBL01003182.1:293768-340225 GCA_013400195.1 Aramus guarauna
CGCGCTGCCGTCCCACTCGCGGGGTTGTGCTGCCATCCTGTGGCGAGCCGGCCCCGCCTCACCCGCTGCTCCCAGCAGGTGCCTGCTCTCCCCTGCGCGGCTCCGCAGGTGACCCAAAATAAAACCTCCTGGGCTTTCCCCGGTTTCTTGCAAGGGATGCCGTAACCCGCTGCCTCCTCTGCGTGGTTTGCTGTTACCAGTCTTGGTTTGATTTCTGCTTGATGAACCGCAGGGATAAGTAGTAGAAAAGCAGGAAGCTGCAAACGATGCCAGCGAGGACGAGATAGCTCACGTAGAGAGGATGGGAGTCCAGGTCCAGAGCCTGAGTCACCTGTAACCGTGCAGAACGCGAAATTAGGAATGGACTCAAAATTTTTATGCTGGATCTGTGAAGTGTGATTTAGGTGTGTTTTTCCCTGGCCCCTGCTGCCTTTTCCCTTGGCTTCCAACCGGATGTCGCTTTCAGAGGGGTTTGATAACCGGTTACAGCTACGCTATGTCTAGTGTCTGCGGTATCTCAGAGGAATACAGTTCAGCTTCTGAACAATTTCAGCAAGCATGTAGCTGGGGCTTGCATAGGAAATAGTTGCCCTTTATTCTTTCCACTTTTTTTCTTTTTTTTCTCTTCCACTAAAAACCAGGGATAGGAGGAGTGACTGCTGTAGGGACACATTTAAAACATACCAAGTGTAATGCAACTTTACGTATTGATTTAGAGCTTGTCAAATCTGAGGCCCATAACATGTCCTTAAATACGATGGGCATATAAATAGCATTATTTATTAATAATAATATAATTAATTATAAATAATAATGTAATAGCATTAGTTATCAAATGTTTGTATCAATTTTTATTAGTGACTTACGAGTTTTCCTGGTATTTGAAATGTAGTATTTCCAACAGTCGTTTCATACGTGTAGTCAGTGAATTGAATTTGCATCATGCCTTGAAAATTCCATCTGAGAAAAGAGATTTTAGAAACCCAAAATGGAACTGGAAAAAAAAAAAAAGGCACAAAGAAAGAAATTGATACACATACACAAAACTTACCTGATACCTCAAAAACTGCTGTGTTGCTGCCAAATACAGCAGTTTTGTCTAATTTCTTGACAAGAGGCTGTGAACATGTAACAGTTTCTTAGTGGACAAAATGGCAGATATACTTTATATTATTACGTGGAGATGGAAAATTTGGAGAGAGTTAATATCCATAGCCATCAAACTCCCACTGCCAACTAAGTTTCACTGGAACTCACTCTTCATCTGCTGGATATAATTCTTTTTACTGAAAAATTTAGCAACCGTGTAAGAATTGAGCTTTTCACTAGTGCTTTTTTGTCCAAACTGATTGCTACCTCATTTTCAGATGGAGAAACTGATGTAAAATGAACGATCTGACTCCACCGTCCCCACCCAGGAAGATAATTGCAAAAGTAGGAATAAAGCTGAGTTTTCCTGCATGGGACACACTCGGCCTCATAACAACCCGTCACTAATGAAAACCATCGATGTTTCAGTTTGGAGGAACGGTGGGAGCTTTGTCTTACCTGTCCAGAGGTTTTCTAGGCTTATCACAAAACCACCGCTCAGGTAGAATGATGTGAAAAGGACATTGCCGAAGAAGGCTGAGAGCTGTAACGTCGGCAGCAGTGCTGCCACCCAAAGTGCCATCGCGCGGGCGCTGTACACGGCCAGCCACACCAAGAGGAAGTTCAGCAGGAAATGTTCTGGTTCAGGAATGAGGTTTGCCAGCCAGTAGATGGGAACCCCATAAATTATAACAAAAGCACAGTGCTCTGGGAGCTCTCCCAAAATCTGTTCAGGAAGAAGAAAAAAGAGAAAAAAAAAATAGAGAAAAATAAGTTGAATGATAATCACAAAACCTTCTGAGATGTACCTTGATGTGCTTATAGGCTGTTTATTAAAATGACGGGAAATACTCCCTCAGAATGCAATCACCTCCCTGTTAGGTATTGTCAGTGACATGCAAAAACAATCCACAACAGAAATTGAAATCCTCGCTAATTTTTTCTCCAGTTGTGACAATTCCTAT
Source organism: Aramus guarauna (assembly GCA_013400195.1). Lineage (NCBI taxonomy): Eukaryota > Metazoa > Chordata > Aves > Gruiformes > Aramidae > Aramus > Aramus guarauna. Next base: position 295,823 of record VXBL01003182.1, read on the forward strand.
AACTAATTGTTAAATTGAGAGGATTCTTGTTACAGATTAGATGTCTTGTTTTGTTACAGCTTTGGCAGCTTCTAAGAATTCAAGACACTTTCCCTGAGAACCAGTGTGCTTAGTAACAGTAATGCTGTTACTGACTCATTGCAACTGTATGTTTTGTCCAAATCTGGTTGAACCTGACATGAGATCACATTTGAGACAAATATGGTTGTTGGTCACTTCCCTACTATGTCCCAAAGGCAGTCCTGTTAGTAACTATTTAACTCATTGTAAAACAAAAACATGCTTAGGATTTTCTCAAATATCTAAAGATATGTATTGAGAGTATTATGATTATTTCTTCCAAAGAGGGTTGCTACTATCCTCTAATACTAAGGTTGTAACAAATTACATCGATTTCTCTATGAATAATGTGCAATCTTTGTGACATAATGCAAAGAATATTTTTCTCTGGCAACCACTAATAAGCATTTAAAATCTTGTGCAGAAATGGAAACCTAAATTACAGATGCCATGGCAGGCAGAACTCATCTAACAGTGGCAACATCACAAAGAAGGAATTATTCTAAACCTTTGTGAAAATGAGAATGTAATTTTTTAAAAGTTTTAAATTTATTTCCAGAAACTCTGGCTCTTTATGCACTGAATACAATTGTTTGTCTCTGACCAGTACAGGCCCAAACAGCTACTGGAAACGTCACAGTTAGCGTTTTGTCATTTCTGGTTTACCTTTGCTTTAGCATTTTATATGAGTGTTTTGTTTTGCAGATCAAGACATGTAATCAAACTTTCAAAGATGCTTCAGCAAATTAAACCTGCAGGTATGTAAAACTGTCTAAACCCTTAAATTCGAGTTTGAGATTTCCCAAATTTTGGCCCAACAACCCTGTGAAAGATTCTTCTTTGGCTTTTCTTGGGTGGGATCTTGGCCATGACTTATGGCAATGGATCTAAAGTAGCGTGAGGTTCAATCCATTAATGCCAAGGAAGCAAGAACGATAGCCTTAGCTGGCAGACACAAAAGAACAAAGTCTGATATGAATGTGATCATTTATACAACAAGGCTTTGGTTTGTTTGTGGTTTTTAATGTTAAAGCCAGCTGTTTGTATTTCCTGGCAATGAAACCAATTACCTTAGCAAAGAAGTATGGGCTAACAGAGTACATTCCATCTTCCAAGTCATGATAAAGCATAGCTCTTTCTGAATGACCTGCGGGGTAGGAACAAACAGGTTGGTTGCATCCTAGGGTTGCATTAATAAGTATATTTTTTTCATTGATTTAGGAACTTTCTGATTTTGATTGCTTTTAACATTTACAAGAAAACTGACACTTACATTTGGCAATAACATCCAAAATCACTGTGAATGGGATTAGTGCACCTATCATGTACAACAGTGCTGTTGTGTCACGAATAGAGAGTCTGGTTTTCTCATGGCCATAGTACAAAAATCCAATTAATAGTGACATGAGAAGGGCCTCAAATCCACGGATTAATAACGTTGAAAGATCTCTGAAGTCATTGGAGACTTGACGACTAGGAAAACAGCAACATTGACCATAAGGTATAGTACTTACTAATGCTGGTTATATTCAGATACGTTGCCCCAAAAGCTCTGCTAAAATCAGTTTGTGGAACTTGCTGACTTTGAGTAAGATGGGAGTTGGGCTGTCTGTTTCTGTAAAGGATTTTACCTAATATATCCCTCGTACCTGTAGTGTATGCTAAAAACAGCTGGTACTGGTAGTGACGTTCTACGTGTGTTTCTTTGAGTACACAAGCATGAGGCCCGAGTACAATAGGCATCGATGCCTGCTATAATCAATGAAGCCTCCTGGCTTCAAATCTGAGGCAAAGGTGGGGATGGCAATGCCTGAGCCAACCGTGCGGCTGCCTGGGCTTGCTGAGGATTGAGTCACCACACTTCGGCATGGAGATCGGGATGGCAGTACCCAAAACTAGGCTGTACGTTCCTGAGCCTGGAGGCTCCTGCTGCTCCTTAGAGCCATGGGCTCCCAGCAATGTGAGCTAGAGGTGACTGTGCCTGGAAGGAGTCCTGGGGCAGAAAGGTGGGGCTGTACATCTGGCTGCTGTCCTGCTCAGGGGGCTGAGGTGAGCCAGAAGGGCAACACCTCTGCTCTACGGCTTGCTGGGGCCTAGTGCTAGCTGTGCACTTTCAGTATGCACTCAGTTCTCGTTTTGTGCTTCTTTCTTAGGCTTTAAATACAAATGGGCATGATACATAACTGTTTATGCTGAAGATAAGGTTACCTTAATAATATAGTGAACTGCTTTAAGACTCCTGGTAACTGATCACTTGAATGGTGAGGCATGTTGATAGCCTCTTCTGAAGTTAAATGGGACCTGCTCAAAAGAAGAGAGAAAAAAAAAAAGTTAGCACAGGCTGTAGCTTTTATTCCAGATCTGCTGTATCACATTCTTGTCTTTACCTTTGCTTGTTGAATGTGGTTGCAACGTTGTCTCTTTCAGTGACTTTCCATAAGAAATCATCAAAATCTTTTACTTTTTCTAGGAACAAGTTGGCAAGAGTATTTGCTCTTTTTTGGCTTTCCATCTCCTTTTCTGCGGTCTGTTTATCAATACTGGTCAAATCAACTGCAAGATATTTTTTGACATGAGTCCATATGATACAGATACAACTTTATGATGTGTTTAGAATCAGCGATTTCATCATGAACAGACAGTATGACCTGTGTACATGCATTAAGCTACAGCAGTTAAAACTTTATCAGTTACTTTATGTAATTAGAGAAGAACAGATTGTTAATGAGTATTTTGCCTTGGGAAATGTTTCTTATCTAGTCATTCAATGAATCACTGAGAGATTTCTAAATTGCTTATTATAATATTGTAAACTACTATTTCAGAGTTTTCTAACTTTAATAATGGCTTGAGATAGATGCTGAGAATAAACAGTTTGAATGTCCTTCATGGCATGTAGGCATTTACAGTCTGGTATGTGACTGTGACTTCAATCACATTTTTTTTTTCCTCCATCTGCAAAATGATAGTTATCATCTTTTTTTGTATCTTACAGAGGTGCCATAAACTTTACCTGATACTGAAAAAGTCCAAGAAGAATATTATCCAAGGACAACTTAGTAGCAGCAACACTAGCTGACTTGGCATTATTTTTTTGCTTAACCATGTAATTTATTTTTTTTACCTAAACTTACAGTAGTATTTCCCAATGCTGACTTTCAGTGTAGAGTGACAAAACTCAATGTTTTGCAGATACTTTCTGAGACACTTACTGAGACAACTATCACTACGCATTTTGTAACTCCTTACCTTGGTCTGATCATCTCTGTTGAGCCACTCTTCAGCAGGAGTCTATCAGAAATGAGTTGCAACCTGACCTGCCTCATCCCTTCTGCCATGGTCTTGTTTCTCTATCAGACACAGACAGCATTTGTGTGTTTCCATCAGGTGCTCCTTCATGCTGTGGCATCCCCTACCATCCTGTCCCAATTCTACCTTCCTGCTGCCCATATTTTTCTTCTCTTCCTATGGGTACTGACTCTGTGCATACCACTAAATTATCTTCCACCTCCCTTTCTCATCCCTCCCCGCCTCCGTGTCATAGGCATTTGTCTCTGTAACCACAGGCTGTAGCTACAAGTTTCCCCGGGACTGCCTTGCATCATCCATTCCATACAGGGGTGCTGCAAGCCTTCTTCAGGGCTGCACGTGGCTGAGGACTGCTCTGAACCATGGTGGTGACAAAGGTCTTTCTGCAGAGCTTGACACTGAGGTTAACGTCTGTTTATCTCTGCACAGCTGATACCAGGTGACACTGCCTGCCACATAGGCACAGCCGAAGGTTACTCCAGAGCATTGCAGCTGCTGTCTGTACAAGGTTTCCGAGCCAACTGGAGTGCAAAGACCTAAGGGCTGGAACTGAACCAACCTCTGTGGTAAGAGACTTCTGCCATTAGGTTAACAGGTCCAGATTCCCTTTGCATGTTGCAAAAAACAGAAGAGGGATGGATTTCAAACCATGTAGTTAACTTTCTTTAGGTAGAGGAATAAAAGGATTGCTGTTCTGGGTTTGAGTTTTCTCCCTTCCAATGTACTCCATTGGACAGCACTCCTCTTTCCCATTTACTCTTCCAGGTATGTATCATTCCTCACCCTGAGAAACTAGCTTCCTGTATTTCTTGATTTAGAAGTTCAGAGAACTGGCTACAGAAAGCAAGTGATCAGTTCATCCATGTCTTTCTCAGTGACAGGTAAAAGTTTTAACTAGCTAAAACACGGGAATATGTGTGTTAAACATACAGAAGAGTTACTATGCCTGGCAGAGTTAGAAGGAGGATTATTTAAAATTAACTTTGTCCATACCCCTTTGTTTTGTTACATTTCCTGTACTGACAGATAAGGATCTTATTAAAACCTGAACTTGCTACAGTATTGATTTGAGACAGTTATAAGGCATTTCTAAGACAGTTGTGGTCAATAAAAATCGATGTTAGCTGATACACTTACGAAAGCAAATGATTCCCAGTAACCCTTTTTATGGCGGTGCTTGATACTAACCATAGAAATCTGCAGGATTGCTGTACCTTGGGCAGGGATAGCCTAGTTCAGTGAAATACTGGACCATGTCTCTAGCTGTTCCAGAATAGACAGTGACTCCAGAAGTCATCAGCAGAACTAAATCAAACAGTTGAAAGATATCTGACCGGGGCTGATGAAGTGAAAGAAGAACTAATCTGTTTCCTCTGGCCAGTCTGGATAATGTTATCACGAGGTTGTGTGCAGTAAAACTGTCCAGTCCAGATGTGGGTTCATCAAGTATGAGTATTCCTGCCAAAGACAATAAGTTCAGCTGTGGAAAGCAGCATGTTTGATTTGGAAAATACGTTCGAAGTTAAATGGTGCTAGTGCATGAAATCTCACTGATATATTCCTTTTTTTTTTTTTTTTTTTCCTTAAAAAGTCCAAAGTATATTTCATACCAACATGACATAATATTCAACAATGGCAATTTCTTCCTCTATCTTACTGAACATGATGACCAAGAGTAATTATTTTAAATCTTATCTTGCTACCATTGGAAACAACTTTTTTTTTTTTTTTTTAAATTTTATGTTCATTGGGATGCAGATTTAGGTTCCTTATTAAATTTACTTTTTTCTCTGCAGTTTTTGCACTTCGCTTGTACAAATATCAGGTACATGAATATTAATCAATACAATAGTATTAATCTTGTACCATGCCTACTGAAATATTTTAACCTAAATGCTTGATATTTAAGCCTCTTGCATTAATCATGTGTAAATACTCACACAGTATTAATTTAGATAACTTCTCCTCCCAACCTGCGCTCTATTTTGCATGTGTTCGCACATATAATGAAGAGATATGAACATGTTTGGATTTTGTTTGTTTGTTTGTTTTGCAATTGGTTGTTACAAACTTTAAAGGGTTTTATTATTTTACGTTGTTTGTGTTATGATGGAACTTTATGGCCTCAATCAGTACAAGGCAATGTCTGTACACAGACACTGTTTCTGTGCTGAGCAGTATAATGCATGTTTGAAATGGAAAGAAAGCTTTACTTATTTTTCCTAGAACTACTTATTTTTTTTTACTTCAGTACCAGCATGTCTAATCCTGATCATCGCTTCTTACGGAAAAAGACTTCTGCTTGCTCCATAATTACAAAAATGTAACTTTATACAAGCAAAGAATTCTCAGATCTATTTCCCAGTGGAACAGCTGATGGAAAATCAGCTCAACAAGAGGCTCAGCCAAGTTTATTAGTGCTGCTGATATATGTAAGAGCAGATAGGTGATTCACTCCTGCAAAATCAGCTGCAGATTTAGCCTCATGTTTTGCTTCTACTGAAGATGATGGAAAATTCTAGTTCACCTGTGGCATGAGCCAGCCACGTCAGTGAGTTGCATAAGACCACAATGACTGACTATACAGCCAAGAAAATGACCTTCCCCGTTAACATCGCACATGTAAATGGGCTGGGTTGGAGGAAAGGAAAACAAACTTGATGTTATAATAGGCCAGCAGCCTTCCAAAGTAACTTGTGGCACGTGGTCAGATAAAAACCAAACCTCCCACTGATACGTACAAACCAGAATGCTGCTGTGAGGGTGACTTCAGGCAACTTTCAGTAGTCTGTGTGATGGTTTTAGAGAGTGGTGGGGAAGGCTCCCAGGGGGGCTCTGCCTGGCTCTGTCACCGCTTTTCCATTTGCAAAGGTGACAGCAGCAATAGTGGACTGGCCACTGAAACACTCCATTTACAGAATTATTACTGTAATAATTACAGCATTATCTGTGATCAGCACTGATTCCAGTTTAAGCAAATGGACCAGCACCTAGTCACTGTGTCTAACCTTGCTATAAAGAGATAACCTCTGGCAGAGGGTGGTGCAGAACCTGTTAAGTGTCCTGAGTACGAACTCCTCAAGCTGCCCCAGGGGCAGGTGTGCATATGACTCTTCCCTGAAAGCTCCTGTCTTCCTTTACCACCCCATTTCCCCCAGTGGTCTGTGGTGTGCACAAGGAAGGTGTCAGCGTTTCGCTCACCTGGGTTCCAGAGCAGCTGCACACCGATGCTCACTCTCCGCCTCTCACCTCCCGAAACGCCGCGGAGGTACTCGTTCCCTACCCTTGTGTTTGCACACTGACGCAAGCGTAGTTCTGCTATAACGTCTTCTACCTGGGGAGATCCGAAGGATAACAAAGATAAAGCAAGAGCATACTTGCACATTTGTGCATAGATAAAGCTGAAAATATGATTAAAATGGTTAAAATTCATCTGGATATTTCAGTGCTGATCAAGAGACACTTGAAAACAAATCTTGATTTTAGAGATAACATTAAAAAAGGCTCAGCAATCAGCAATTTAGTTCTTCTTTCAGCCTCTCTAATGCTTTTTCTAGATTGTCATTTTTTTATGAGCTTTGGAACAATTGCTGGTTTCTATCTTGAAAGAAGAAAAAGGTTTATAATTCATAATCTACATAAAAAAATGCCAGATTAGCTGTTCTGACTCCAAACACACAGGATCTCTTGGATAATTCCTGTCAGACACATTTTTGACAACTTTATTTTTTCCCAACAGCTTAATTACCCTTTTTTTCCTTTGTGAGTCTGAAAAAAACTTTGGAAGGCGCAGTTTGGCAACGAACAATAGTGTTTCTCTGACAGTCAGGTGGGGGAGCAGTCGGTCATCCTGCCGCACGTGTGCTATACATTTCTTAACAAGCTGGGGTGTGCTGGGTTTGTTATTGATTGTGATTTGACCGGACTTGATTTTGCCTCCGTGATCTCGGCAGGTTATCACATCAAGCAAGGATGTCTTTCCACCAGCTAGAAAAATCAAAATTGAAAATTAAATTAATTTCTAAGGGATCATTTTTAAAAGTGATTTAGTCACAGATAGAGGATAGAAGTTTTTGTTCCTTAACGTCTTTTCCCCAACCCTTCCTGAAGCTTTTTGAAGGCCACAAAGACAGAACGGTCTTGAAATATAAGCTCATGCTCAGGCAATCTCTTTCCTCTCGAATGGAGCACGTGGCTTTAACCTTTGTCATTTCTCAGCAGAATCGGGTAGTTGGGCGTTGAGGACAGCTCCATGAACTCAAGAAGCACAGTCTCTTTGTCCTCTTGTTATCTCTCTTTCACTTTTGAAACATAGATGAAAGGTGGTGATTCATGCTGGCTGCAGGGCTGGCACCTAAACGCTTGGCAAGAGCTTGCTTTGTGGAGAGAATTGTGAATTCAGAAACAGCAGCTGGAACAGTTGAACGACTAAGGCACTGAATGATTACACAGACAATAAGAATCTTAATCATGATTGAAATAAAAATTATTGTGACTTAAATAAGACAAAAAGTCATTTAAATAATTAAGATAGCTGGCTCATACTCAGAGGTAAGAAAAGTAAAACAATGAAAACAACACCTGATTTGGAATTAAATAGCAAATGAAGTTTTCTTTTTTGCTGTATGATACTGTATGTAAACATGAAGAGCTCTCTTATTATGATTAGATGTCATTTATTTCTAGTCTCCCTGTTGAAAGATTAACTCCACAGTTGTTTTTTAATATATACATTTTAAAAAAGAAACCCATCCATCTGTGAACCACGTATTGCTCTATTTAAGAGTGACATATTGATTGCCATTGACAATGTGAAACCCATCAGCAGTTTAATCCATTTTACTAAGGCATTTGATGAAATAGATGATAAACAGCTTTTAAAAATAGTTTGACTAGTTTGCTGAAAGGGGTTTATGCTCAGTGTATGTTACCTTACAAAGGTGCTATATCTATAACTCAGTATGTTATTTCACCGCAAGCTTTGCCTTTTATTATTGAGAGAATCTCTAAGCTACAGCTTGAAGGATATGTACTAAGAAAAAAATCCCATGGCAATGGGGAAGAAAAACCTCTTTTGTAGAAATAAAGTTAAAATTTCTTTGGCAAATATGCCTTGCCTTTGAGAGAGAGCATCTTCACTGAATCACTGAGCTAACCTGATGTAAGAGTCTAGTGAAGACACAGCATGGGGGTTTTTACCTCCAAAGTATGGGTACTTTTTACGTCAGTTTAACAGGTCATGTAATTCTTATCTCTCCAGATGAGCTTAGTGTCAACTAACCACCTGGGCTAAAGGCCATCTCTCCATCCTCACCCTGGAGAAGACTGAACCAGTCCCACCAGAAAGTGAAAGAAGAAAAAAAATAAAGTAAGAAAGCAGACACATTTTAAATCCAAACAGAAGAGGAATTGTCTTTTCTTCTCCGTAAGTTTCTCTTAATTAATCCAAATGTGATATTTTATCCTGTTCGAATTGCTTCAATCTGAAGGGAATTCCCACCTATGGCTATGCAAGTTGCCACTGATCGATCTTAGGGGGTCATTTGTCTGCTGTGTTACTGGGTAAGGTCCGCAATTGGCCTGTTTTGAATCTGAGCCATGAAGCTGATTCATGTCCAGCAGAGCTGGGACTGCAGGCCACAGTTATAACAACACCACACTTACACCTCAGGAAACAAACTGCAGATGTGTACAAGTCATAACAAAATTGGTTTGAAACATAAATGTAATGTTTTTCCCCCCAGTATCATTCTTTGTTTCCTCATACATTTTAAAGAATGTATTTGTGACGCATTTCCAATGGTTGTTTCTTAACCAGATTTTGCCATTCAAAAGATTGCAAAGTATTGATCTTGACTGTGTACGTTTTATGTGAGAGTTGGTGATGTCATGCCATTTGGTTGCTCTTACCAGTGCTTCCCATAATAGCTAGCATCTGACCACTCTGAACTTTTAAATTCAGATTCTGGATTATTGACACATGAGAACGGGGATCTGATTTCCAGGTCCATGGCATTTTCATCTGCGCGAGGTTTTCATACCAGGGAATCTGGGATGCCATGTTAACCTAACAAAGAAAGAAACAAATCCCTTCAATTCAAACAATAAACTATTTAGCAATAAATATCTTCAAAGTTATGATGTCACAAGCAGAAAATATTTTAAACTAATTTTGTTAATCTTCAGAAACCTATGGAAGACAGCTCTTTTACAGCCAAGTATGGTTTTCATGCTTTGCTTCTTACTCAGTTAATCGCTAAAGCTATCTCTGTCCTCCGTTCCTTTGGTAATTTATTGCTACTGTAAATTTTAAATGTTTATAAATTTTAATATAATTTGAAATTACACAAAACTGAAATTGTGAAATCTACTTCAGATGCTATGGTGGCACAAAGGGAGATGAAAATTTTCACTGTTTCCCTGAAATCCTCTTTGTCTCCTTCTGCATACTTATTCCTGTCAGCAAGGGCTCACACTATCCTAGCTGGACAGAAAGTCCCTCTGCCCCAGTCATCAGAGGAATAATTTGGCTCAAGATTGAGAAAACCAGAGCCCAGAAACAGACCTCTTTTTGTGTCCTATCCCCTAGCTTTACTAGATATATTTACAATGGAGGGTTTAGCCTGCTGTCAATATTGCAGTCAAGACCATGACTCTGCTTACAAAACTTCTGTGTATTTGACTGTGCAACAGTCGTGTGAACTCAGTGTTGTGAACTTCAACTTTGTTTGGCTTTTAAAATGGTTTGCATATGGAAACAAGCATTGCTGGATATGCACCCTGCTGAAGGGAAGTATATAAAACACAACTTTTACCTGGTAGTTGAGTTCTTTGACCTCAAGAACGTTTGATTTTCCACTGTATGTGAAATACAGACTGTTATCTTCTTCAGAGCAAAAAATAGTATCCTGGGCCTTGGTCTGGAAAAGTTATTAGGTTAATTACAATAGTTAATTACAATACTTAAAGTGCTGGTAAAATTTGAGTTCAGAAAAGGCGAAGCACAAAGGGAAATATGTTTTATGGGATGTAACAGTATTGTTGAAGAGTTACTGTAGTGCAAAAGTCTGAAGGGTTGAAATGAGTTACCTGTTAATCAGTGTGAAACATACTTTGGTCTAGCAGCATGTGTGAGGGCCAAACATGCTGTCCTATGCTCTTCTGTTTGCTTTCAGTTTAAATGGGATCACTTTCCAAATAGAGACAAATTTCATGCCACTATAGAGAGATTGGTCTCTATTTCTATTTTTGAGGGAAAAAATGTACTGCTTCAGCAATGTTAGTTTACTGGATCAAAATGGTGCATATTGAAATTTGTAAGTTATGGCAGCTAAGAATTAAGGTTCACTGGAAGTGTATTCATTATTGAATTACACAGGGACTTTTTAACTTGGAGGCTTTATGAACAAGTAGGTGTGTGACCATGAGTACAGTCTCTTTTTCTCCTCTTTTGTCTTTTAAATTCACAGTTTGTCAACTGGAAGTTGGTGTTCTGAGATATGAATTAAAATAAGAGTCTCTACATGGCTTGGTTAATTTTTTGCATATAGCTGCAATTAAGAAGTCTTTGCTGAGGCAGTGTCCTGGTTTTGGCTGGGATAGAGTTAATTTTCTTCCTAGTAGCTGGTATAGTGCTGGGTTTTGGATTTAGGATGAGAATAATGTTGGTAACCCACTGATGTTTCAGCTGTTGCTGAGTAGCGCTTACACTAAGTCAGGGACTTTTCAGCTTCTCACACCCTGCCAGCGAGAAGGCTGGAGATGCATGAGAAGCTGGGAGGGGGCACAGCCGGGGCAGCTGACCCCAACTGACCCAGCTGACGTCATGCTCAGCAGATAATGGGGGGAATTGGCTGGGCAGGGGATTGCTGCTCAGGGCTGGGCATTGGTCAGCGGGTGGTGAGCAACTGCATTGTGCATCACCTGCTTTGTGTATTCTATTATCATTATTTCTTATTATCATTATTTTCTCCTCTTTTGCTGTCCTACTAAACTGTCTTTATCTCAACCCACGAGTTTTACTTTTTTCCTCAATTGTCTCCCCCTCAATTCTCTCCGCTTAACTGCCCCCCATCCCACTGTGGGGGGCAGTGAGCGAACAGCTGTGTGGTGTTTAGCTGCCTGCCGGCTTAAACCACAACAGGCAGCTTTCTGGCTTTGGGTATAATTCTGTGTGCATGCCTGTAGTTTTTACTCCAGACAGCCATATCTCTCCCAGAGTCTCGTTCTTTTCCTACAAGCCGAAGACTCATTTCCAAGCCAAGGCAAACGTACCTGTCCCCTGTGTAGTGGACTCTATCCGTGCCTGTGGTATCTTTGGCAGATGGTGACCATGCTCTTTGTGTGCACCTCCTACCCTCACAGCAAATGAGGCTGATTAATCTTTTCAGTCTAGATACACAGCGGAAAGCAGCATGACACCAAGCAGCCTGAAAAGCCACGTTAAAGCCCTCCATGCTCCCCACACCACCAAAGCACTCCCTGCTCTTGCTTACGTTGAATAGAATTAAAAAAAAAAACGGTGGTCCCCAGCAAATGTGGGAAGCCAGTTTTAGAGCCTGAAGGCATGTCCTGGGAAAGCCAGTCCAAGCCGTGCTCAGGGACTTTCTGCTCCATCCATGTGTTTGAAGATCCCCTCCCTCGGCCCCAGCACTGTGGCATTGGCTTGTGTGGCACAGGCCTTGTCCCCAGTGTGCTCTTGTGGGGGTGAGGATGGTTTCTGCTCCCCATTTCAGAGCTGGAGGAGGTAAGGGCTCGCCGCGCCCAGCTCCCAGGCAAGCATTGTAGCTACAGAATGGCTGAGCCCATCGGGTCCCTCCCTGCTCCCCACAGGTCTCACTCACCGGCAAGCCGTCGAGTGCAACCTGGCTCCAGCTGGCACCATCCGGAGAGACATTTTCAGGGGGTTCCTTCATGTTAGCAGTGGAAGGTCTCGTTCCCTGTGGTGATGTGACTATTGACTCTTTGAAAGCTGTGGAATCCTTCTCCTCTTGGTTTTGAGCTCAGCCCTTTCCAGGCGCCTTCACCACAGCACCACTTCTGCTGGCGCACTGCGTCTCTGCAGCTGGCGTGACCCCGTGGACAGGGAAATATTCCCCTCCTCTGGGACAGTAACAGCTCGGGCTAAAGGTACATCAGATAGCGGCTTCAGCTAATCGCCTGTCAGTTGTTCTCAGGAAAAAGAAAGAACTGAGAGCCCCTCTATTTTCTTTTAGGCACTTCCTCGGGTGGCAAGTGCTGGGGGCAGCGACCTGCACCGACCCGGGGACAGCGGGGAGCTGCCCCTGCCCAGTGCCAGGGGAGGCATGGTGGTGGCAGCATCAGGCACCTGGCCAGCAGCGTGAGGGCGGAGGGAGCCTGCGGGCCCCAGCATCGGAGGATGTCGGGCAGAGGGTTTCCCACCTGGGAGAGGAGCGGCAGCGGCGGGCAGACAGGCAAGGTGGAGGCCACAGCGCAGCCATCTGACAGCATCAGTGTCCGGGGCATCTCCTACACTGTCAGGTAGGGCTGGGAAGGTGGTATGGCGAGCACCTGCCTGCCAGGAACTGATCTGACCCCAGGGACTGGGGAGAGGGGCTGGGACTGGTGGGCTCTGAGTTTGGCCCAGTAAAGAAGGAGGGATGTTGCCAGGCCACCCGCCTCATGGCGCTGGGCCACCCGTCATGGGGGTAGAGTACACGGCTTGAGCAAGGCAGAAGCAGTCCATCCTCCGGAGGGGTCACCAATTCTTCATATGTCCCTGAAAGAGATGCTTTAGAGGAGTTTTCTGAAGATATTGTGCCATTTCCCACTGCATTTCTTACTGCTGCCAGAAGATAACATGAGGCCCTAAGAAAATGATCAGGTGGATTAATGGCTGGCAAACATCGTCAACAAATAAAGCCTCGGTTCAAGTTTCCTCTTTTGGTTGTAGTCCAAAAGCTTCCCAGCAGTCATTCTGAAAAATCAGTTCAGACTCTGTTTTATATTCCAGATAATGGTGAAGTTAAAAAGTTAAAGCTGGGTGCGGGCAGGAAAGTTTTTTTATTTTTTTTCCTCAACATTTTAAAATCCTTGCAGGCTCCCATCCCACATGAAGTAGAGTAGCTATAAACCATTGACTTGTTTATGCAAAATTTTTAAATCTTCTCTATTTCATCTTTTTTGATGTTTGTTTTCCAAGAGAACGTGTTGGCCCGTGGTGGAATGTTTCTTTATGTCATAAAAAATGGACGCGACAAATACTTAAAGATGTTTCATTTCACATAGAAAGTGGACAGATTATGGGGATTTTAGGAAATTCTGGTAAGTTGTTCCAGTACTTTAAAAGGAATAAGATCGGAGTTAATACCAGTGAGTTCCAAAATGGTATGAATGAGGTCTGTGTTTTAAATAATGAAATTGCAGCTGCTTTTAACCCCTGCTTTGTAAAAACGTGGTGCTTGGTTTTCAGAGTTCTTTCTTCTGTCGTCTATTGAACAAGTATAACTTCAATAAAAGATAAGGTTACTTCTAAACCCAATTGTTTCACTATGAAATGTGAATTTGGATGAATTAAATGCTAATGTACACACATTTTAGGTTTTCCATTTATTTCCCCTTAGCTAGCTGCATTTTTAGGACCTATTATTTTAATGTGATTGAGGAAAAAAAAAAACCCTTTATTCTTTTCATACTTCTTCATCCAAGCAGGGCTACTGCTTTTGAAATCATAAAATCCATCTCATCACATGATTAATTTATTTTGTTTGAAAGGATCTGGGAAAACAACACTTCTGGATGCAATATCAGGAAGACTGGGACATAAAGACAACTTCTTTGGTGAAGTTTATGTGAATGGGCGTCAGCTGAAGAAGGAACAGTTTAGAGATTGCTTCTCTTATGTGCCACAGGTTGATTTCTACATTTATGTTTGTGCACTGCGCTTCCTCTCATGTAAAGAAAGTAAAGTTGCTAGTGTAATGTAATGGAAGAATGTAATCTGACTGTGATTTTACTAGTAAATTTGGTATACAGAGGTTAATAAATTGTATGAATGAATGGAAGTTGTGCAAGCACGGCAAGATCTTAATTACTATACAACTAACTGCTTCTTCCTCTTCACTTTTTTTTCGCAGAGTGACACTTTGTTAAGCTTCCTTACCATAAAAGAGTCTCTGACCTACACTGCTTTACTGACTCTTCAGAAATGCTCCAACAAATTCATCGAAAAGAGGGTCTGTATTTTATCGTCTTCTACCAGAAAGGCAGACATGATGTCATGTAATGCTTTCACCAGCAGCATTTTCCATCCCTGGCTGTATTTTACATTTATAAAGTTTTGTAATCCTCATTGTGCAAACGGGGAGAAATCCTCCCGCTGAGGAGTGGTACGCAAGCTCTCTGGTCCTCCCCACCTCTGCAAGGGGCTTGTGCTGACGCCCCAGGGAGTCGCCATTATGCTGGGACAAACCTCCTGCCCAAAGCTGCAGCGATTACTGCTGCAGGAGATGCTACTATTGGTATTGAGGTCAGCTCCCCCTCCCCAGTTCCCTGGGGTGTTTAGGGCCACGTGTGCTGGCAAGCCTCATGGACAGGAGAGGTGACTTTGACACTACTCTGGCTCCTGTAGGATGTCTCTCACTAACCAGCACAGCTCTGAAAAGCACTGGTCTAATAAGCCTCCTACAAGCCACTTCCTTGATAAGTGTGTTTCAGATCTATTAAAGGACACTTTTTGACATCTGTTGAGAGTAAAGATTGGATATTCCTGGCCAAAGGCTCTTGGTCTCTGCCTTCTCTCTTCACCCATCTTCCACTCAGTATTTTATACTTCCCCAGAACTGATGTGCCTTTCTGCTTCCTTATTTTGGAAGCCAGACAAGCACATTATGCTTCGTACCTTAACTTCTAGTTCCACCTTTGAACTCTTCAGCTCTTAATCTTAACTGAAACCAAAATTATAATGATTTCAGAGTAAAGGACAATAAAAAATAATAACTGAAATAATATATTAAAAATAATAAAATAGAAGTGAGGCCATATACCTTCCAACTAGGATGGATGCAAGCAGCATACTGGCAAAGCCGTAGCTTAAAATTGTGTCATTTTTTCTTTAATTTTTTTCATTTTACACACAGGTATCTGAGTTGGACTGTGTTTAGTCTTTCTAAATTGTAATTGTTTTACAGGTAGATGCAGTTATGGCTGAGCTGAGTCTCAGCCACATTGCTGACAAAATAATTGGAAGCCGTATTTTTGTAGGAATTTCTGGGGGTGAGAGGCGTCGTGTTTCAATTGCAGCCCAGCTATTACAAGATCCCAGTAAGTACCACTGCATGGATTTTCAAAATAAAACAAAGCCGTGTCACTTTACGCTCCCACCATGGACCTCCATAAACTACTTTAAAATACAAAAGTATTTATATTCTGTAATTCAGCAAAAGCTTATCTAGTAATGACAGAAAAGGATGAGCAGTAACTCAGGTCTGCCATTAATCTATTAGTTGATCTTGGAAAACAGACAATTTTAAAATCTTAGGGACTGAACATAGGTTTAGACTTGCATTTATCCTTTTTAAGTCTTTCTGGGCTCGTCCTTCCCATGTATGAAATGTTGGTTGTGGCACATTAATTTAGTTTTTTGAGCACATTAGGGCCATACATATGCAAGTGTTGAGCCGTGGAGCAAAGCAGCTGCCATTGAGCCATGTACGTGTGAGCGCCATGTACGTGTGAGCACCTTGTATGTTCCAGAGCCAAAAAAAGGTAGTCAACACATGAGATTTGCTCATTTGGAAAAGACATGACTAAAATAGAGTAAATGCTCAGAAGTACAATAGCCCTCGTGTTTCATTGCCTTTGATAAGAAACCAGATATTGATGAATACCACACTTCTATATGTGGTTGTAGATTTACTGTAAAGAAAAAAGAAATCAGATAAATGAAAGTCAAAGCAGAGTAACTAGAAGTAACTAGTAACTAGCCATGGGAAACAGCACTGTAAATTTTGTCAGTTTTGAGATGGTTTCTTAAAGGTGCCAGAATCTTACGGAGTGAATGTATAGCAAGCATTTATTGGATTCTGGAGTCCTTGTAAAGGTGCAGGTGTGCTGGGACTGCATACCAGGCAGGAAGGAGCATTTCAATAGTGAAGTGAGGTATATCACAGGTACTGTGTGCTACTGGTGACTCCTGGAGAGTTCATTGGGTGTAGTTACTGCTCAGTAAGGTCACTAAACTCTATAGTAAACACTGTAGTAATTCTGTGTAGATAAACCTATAGAGAAAGCTCTCCTCCCCCCTTAATCCTGATCAGGGTTGAACTGCCCTCTTCTGTGCTATGTCTCATCTCTGTAAAAATAGTGGATTTGACTGTAACTTTTATCCTTCCATGTGCAATAAAATCTTGAAGAAAATGCAGTATAAAACCCTGCCTCTCTCATCTATGGAATTATATATGCTGTATTTTAACAACTCTTAATTTGTTCATAACAAATTCTGTGTGTATGTACAGATTTAATTCAGATTATAACTTCTAGCTAATTATGTCAGTTCTATTCACAATTGTATACGTGATGAAATTTATCATTATTGTTCTTAGAAGCAGATATATACATCAAATCTATTTTGGTAATTTTCAGATTTCACTGGAACTTAGGAAAAAATGATTATGTTCTGATCCTGCAGTAGTTTTTTATGTCCTTATTCCTAATCATTGAAACTCAACCACTGAAGTTAACTAAAACTGAAAAATGACATCATGGCAATATCTATGCATACTCTGCTTTACATGTGAAACTTCACATGTAAAGTAATTTCTATACTATTTGCCAAATTAGCTTCAAAGGCAGAAGCTATAACGTTCGCTCCCCATTTATTTGAGTTTCAATGCTCTTCCTTTGCCTTTCACAGAGGTCATGCTCCTTGATGAACCAACAACAGGGCTGGATTGCCTGACTGCAAACCAGATTGTCTCGCTGCTCTCAGAGCTTGCACACAGAGACAGGATTGTGATTATTACAATTCATCAGCCTCGCTCAGAACTCTTCAGGGTAAATAATACCTACTTAGTATTTGCTTTTTTTTACCAGGCTTTTTAGTACCTCCATTCTTTTCAGGATAAAAGTACAAGATCCAGTATAGCTGCCTTCAAAGGCTCTCTTCCTTGCTCCCTGCATAAATACAAGTTTGTCTTGACCTTTACAGCTATGGCCTTCTGTCAGTCACCGGGCACTTTGGGACACATACTGCCCGGTGAAAATAGTATGCACACTGACTGTGTGCCTAACCTTTGTGTTATGCAGCTACCCATATCAAAAACACTGGGAGACACCATGTAAATCCCACAGGTATGCAGGCACTGTAAAAACTAGCACTTTATTTATCTTTACATATTCGTATTTCAGTAACACTTGCAATTTGAGACAGATAAAGCTGTGATTTGGAAAGGGAGAAAAACATAATCTTCATTTTTCCTCTTTGTGTCAAGTGATGTGGGTACACCTTGGTCATGCAGTGTATGACCTTGCAGGGCTTGTGCTGGGGAGAGCATTTCTCCCTTCCCATTACTGTTTTGCACTTTGCTCCTCTGACGGATCCACCACCCAGCACGTGAATGCAAGGCACCTCTTCCCTGGCTGGCTGAATTGAGTCTGAGTGGTCATGAAGCCAGAGGGGAGTGACAGTGGTTTTCTGGACTGAAAGCAGTCCTGGTGCCTTGGGAATATGGATCGATGCATAGCTGGTGGGAACCCTGCCCTGGCAAATCTTCACCTGAAGAGCAGGGCTGTTAAAGTCCTTAAGCACTTCAGGATAATCTTCCCAACAATTTGGGGATTTTACAGACTGGGGCTATTAAAGGCCAAAGGAGGTCAGTCAGTAAGTGAGGGTGCATTAGAAGTGAAGTCAGAAGTCCCCAACTCCCATTTCTTTTTGTGGATTAACTCTATATGCTGCTGTCTCTGACAGTTTTGAGAATCACTAGTTTTAAGAGCTTACAATTGTGTCATCTTGCATAACCACTGAGAGGTGCAATAGAAAGGACAAACTTCCTTTGACAGAAATGAACTAAGGAAGTTTGAATGTGTCAAAACTATTTTTTCCTGTCAAAGCAGTTTTATTATCAAGACAGTAGCTGTACTCAAGAATTAATGTGCTGCTTCTCCATATGTATTGCTAATATATTAATTTGTTCCCCACAGTTATTTGACAAAATAGCTATCATGAGTTTTGGAGAAATGGTTTTCTGTGGGAACCCAATGGAAATGATCACATTTTTTAGTGACTGCGGCTATTCTTGTCCTGAGCAATCAAATCCTTTTGACTTCTATGGTAAGTTTGCCTAAGTTGTTTTGGTAAAAATATGAGTTTCCTTTAGACAAACAAGTTGTTTTCTTCCCCAATTTAAAGTTTTTCCAGAGATAGAAACATGTTTGAATTGTTCCCCAACTTTGTAATTATTCTTAGCTCAGAGAAGAGAGGGCTGGGCCCGTGTAACCTCCAGTGACTCCGTAAAGCAGCAAAAGTTTGCAGTAGGATTGAAACACAGCAGAAAAGAGTAAACTACCAATAATAAAGGTAGTTTTTTTATCTCAGCTTCATGAAACCTGTGGATTCTTAATGGCTTCTCCCTATGGCTGTCCACTGGATGTTGGAAAATCAATTTGATCCCAAAACTGTGGAAAGTCCCATGCTCTAATGGACTTTTGTGATGCCAAGCAACTGAAGACAGTTGTTGCCTGAAGGAAAGGATGTAGAATAAATACAGGATGACTGAGGCATCAATTTTCAGAGATTCACAATTTGAGGTTTCAGAAAGTTTGGGGAGCTGCTAGTACATGGGTGAGCTAGTGGAGCAGAACATATGGATGCTTCAGGAGCAATGACAGCAAGCTGTTGGCAAAAGCTGAAGAGTTGTGTTTTTCCGTTTCAGGATGAAAAAAAGTGTTGGCATGAGATTTTGGTTTCATTGCAGAGTGTCTGTGTAGCTGATCCATGTGGACACATGTTAGATGAACATGTGTATGTGTTTGTGTGTGTATATATGTGCATACATGTGTGTGTACATCTATTTAACTATCTTTTTTAATCTAGTATGTAGACTGATTTCTGATGATACTAGCTGAGCATTAACCAGGGAATCTGACCAATCCAAAAAGCAGTATTCAGAAACATGGCACATTCAGAGAAGGCAGTGCTTTTCTATTGTCTAGATGGCATCCTAAACTCAGAGAGAAGAGAGGATGGTTGTTGACATGAAGCTGGAATGGGATGAAGCTGAAAATACTGGTGTGACAGTGAGGATAATTTTGCCTTCATGAATTTGAATAGTCTTGAAAAGCATAGATGATTTAAGATTTAGACCCACTTTTAAAAAAGCCTGGCAAAGAGAGTACTGCATTCTTCAAATGTCAACCTTTGAATGTGACAAGAAAAGGAAAAAATACAGTTTAGAGCAAAGAATCATCAGAATATTTAGTCTTTGGGAAATTGGTAGTTTATGTTTTTTGTGTGATTTAATGATGTGAATCAAGGGACAGATTCTGATATCATTTACACCAACAGTAGAGGAAAATAGATTCTATGTACTGAGTGTGGATTATATTATTGAAATGTCATGTATTTATAAAAAAAGTACAAATGCATGGTAGGCATTAGCTATTTGGTCTAGTGACTAGTTAGTGTTAGCATTTTTAAAAACAGCTTCTTGCCATTTAGTTTGTGTGAGACTTCCAGCAAGTCACACTGGCCAAGTTTTAAAAAGCATGTCTGCATTTTAGTTGTTCATATTTATAAGAGTGATGACGTCAATTTGGGTATGTTTACCATTAAAGACAATTCTGCTGGATTCCAGCTTTCAGAATACCAGGAAAGTATTCATAAACTTAATTCAGGTTTTGAGGACAGATTAAGAATCTTGGACAAGGGCTCCTTTTCTCTTGTTCAATTTGTATTTTGAAGATGGCCATAATACGGGAAAACTGAAGTCTAAGGATGACAGAAACCTTAAAAATAAATAACTGATAAAGACATCTTAGCAGATGTAGAAGAGTGATATAAAAATCTGTAAGAACAGCTATTCCTGAGAACAGCTATGTATTTTTTGAAACCTTAGATAATTCATTGCTACTAGGGAAAAAGGAAATTTCTAATGCATTTTAGCACTATTGCTGAATCTGTATGAATTGTACAAATAGCAAATGCAAAGTTCCCATCTGCCAATCAAAGAAATGCTGGTGTCAGGAATAGGCAAAGGTGGATATATAAGAAAGAAACACTAACTCTGTGAAGCATTTACCTTTCATAAGTTCCACATCATAATATTTTCTTCAGCTTGGGTTGAGCCTGCTAGGGGAACTGGCCTGCTGAACATCCTCTGACTTCACTTTAAAACAGAACTATGTGTGAGGAGGAGGTGGGTGAAACCCAGTGCAACAGTGCAGTGGCAGCTCAAGTAGAGAAGAGCAGTGTCTCTGCAGCATGAGCTCAGATTAACTGAAAAATAAAGTTTCATGGTTATGGGGGAGCAGGCAGAGGACAAGGTGAATCAGGGAGCCCGGCAGTGTGTGCTTGCAGCCCAGAAGGCCAACTGTGTCCTGGATTGCATCAAATGAAGTGTGACCAGCAGGTCAAGGGAGGTGATTCTGCCCCTCTACTCCGCTCTTGTGAGACCCCACCTGGAGTACTGCGTCCAGCTCTGGGGGCCCCAGTACAAGAAGGCAATGGAGCTGTTGGAGAGAGTCCAGAGGAGGGCCACAAAGTTGATTAGAGGGCTGGAGCACCTCTTCTAGGTGGAGGACAAGCTGAGAGGTGGGATTGTTCAGCCTGGAGAAGAGAAGGCTCTGGGGAGACCTAATTGCAGCTTACCAGTACCTGAAAAGGCCTACAGGAAAGATGGTGAGGGGCTGTTTATCAGGGAGTGTAGTGACAGGACAAGGGGTGATGGGTTTAAGCTGAAGGAGGGTAGATTTAGATTAGATGTTAGAAAGAAATTCTTCACTGTGAGGGTGGTGAGGCACTGGAACAGGTTGCCCAGAGAGGTTGTGGATGCCCCATCCCTGGAAGTGTTCAAGGCCAGGCTGGATGGGGCTTTGGGAAACCTGGTCTAGTGGAGGGTGTCCCTGCCCATGGCAGGGGGGTTGGAACTAGATGGTCTTTGAGGTCCCTTCCAAACCAAACCATTCTGTGATTCTTTCCAGATTTTAGGATAGAGACAAGGAAAGGTTAGTTGCAAGTGGGGAAGAGGCATACAGTAAAGACTTTGTAAATTTACAGTGGATCTGGCATCTGTGGACACCCGAAGCAAGGAACGTGAACTCGAAACCTACAGTAGGGTTCAGGTAATTGTATCAGCCTACAAAAACTCGGAGATCTTTAGCAAAGTACTGGCAGCCATTGAAAGAACAAAGTGTATGAAAGAGCTGCCGCCAATACCATTCAAAAACAGAGAGTCACCCAGTGCCTTTTACAAATTATGGATTCTTTTACGGTAAGACTTTTTCTTTTTCCCCTTTTTAAAAGAAAAATCTTTTTTCTGATCCGCTAATCTTTTGGGTTCCCCCCGCCCCGGTGTGTGTGTGTGTGTATATATATGTATATATGCACTTTCTTGGTTATTATGATCTACCGTTGTACTTGTCTCTGTCTTTTTTAATATATTACCTTTTTGTGGATGCTGTGTGTGTAAGATTTGTTCAAAGCTAAATACTCTACCAGCATGTGGTCAGTCATAGCTAACAAGTCTATTGTTATTGTTTTGTTTCATTATCAGGAGGACAACAAGAAACTTCTCGAGAGATAAGATGGGCATCATCATGCGTGTCCTCCAGAATTTGTTATTTGGCTTGTTTGTAGCATTTTTCCTTCTTAGACTAAGGAATGACCTGGTAAAAGGAGCAGTGCAGGACCGTGTGGGGCTTGTCTACCAGTGCGTGAGTGCCCCCCCCTACACAGGGATGCTGAATGCTGTTGCTCTTTGTGAGTTTCCATCCTCTATTATGTGCAGCAGCAGGTATTGCTGACACTATTTTGTAATTAGGAAAAAGTCTCTTTTGGGGATAGTCGTTTAAAGGATCTTAACAGTTTTGGGTAACGTCAGAAGCATGAAATTCAAAGGCGAAGCAACAGCAAGCTTGGCACCACAGAAAAAGATTAGCCCATCAGAGGGGTTCCAGGTTCACTGCACTTAATGAAAGAATATACCCTGATCCCTGCCTCTCCCTTTCCAGCTGGCCTGTGTATGCAGGCTTTATGTTGAACTGTGCAAGAGCCCTTAACTTTCCTGCGTGTAGCATTATAAAGGCAGGACAAAGTCTAGGTCTGTAGCTAACATCTTACATGAGATCAAAACCAAAGACATGGAAAGGATGGAAGTACAAAACAGCTTTGGCAGCAATTAAGGATAATTAGATTTAAGAGTATTATGTGATGACTACATTTTTCTTAGAGGGTGTTTCTCTTTCAGCTGCCATACTAAGACCAACAGGAGTTTCTATTTACAGCCCTAAAAACTGTTCTGCTGATGTAGGGAACACACACTGCTGTTATCACCTTGAGATCAGAGCACCTCAAGAAATTATCCAGCAGCAGCAGTTTTTTCATGTGTTTTAATTTATATTTGCAAAAAGAGAACACTGTCCTGCATGCTGCCTAGTTAGACCTCTTTCATTAAGCCTACCAACTTTTGCAATCTGCAGGGAATGTGTTTTGCATTTGTAGCAAGGGAAAAAGTGATCAGACTGGTTTACAGAATGTTTCTGATATATTCTCAAAGTTGTCTCTGTGCTTCAGATCCTTTTTGCTAGCAACAAGTCTCAGTCTCTTTATTCAATGGTGATTTAATTTATTTCTTATTTATTTAATCCAGTCCCACCTTTACGTGCTATCAGTGACCAAGAAAGTAAAGATGGCTTGTATAACAAGTGGCAAATGCTTTTAGCTTATATAGTACATTTCCTGCCCTTCAGTGTCATCAGCGTGGCAATTTTCAGCACCTTTATATACTGGTAAGCACTTGTACCATCTATTGGATTGTTACTTTCTTTTTGTTGTCAATTTCAGTTCCCACGTCAGCAAAAGGCTCCCTGGCATGGCTTCCTGCTATCGTCTCTCAGAATAATTACAGGGAAAGCTCACGGAAAGATGATGTGATTTTAGCCCTTCTCTTTCAGGCAGTGCCAAGACTTGGTGCAAGATTCTAGTAAGAGGTGCTAGATAAGATCAGGGATTTGAGTGGCACTTAAGAACTTGCCAGTCTTGCCAAAGACCTGTTCAGTACTGCCATGGTATTTGCAGGAAGGCTTTTTACTTCTGGTGGGTCAAACTTTGCATGCACACATGCGCGCACCACACACAAAGAAAGAAATGTTAAAACACTGCGTAAGAAAGACTGGCAAAATCAGTTCTCTAAGTTCTAATGGGCCTCGGACATTTATCGTTCTTGTGTCATACCAAAACTGGGAAGTATTAGTTCACATTTGATTTAGAAAGATAGGAAATAAGAGGGGAAAAAAAATAATTGAGGAAGACAACAGTAGGTACGTGACAGTAAAAGCTTCTTATTTCCTAGGATGTTTGGGGTTTAGCTACAGCATATGGAAGTGGTGACACCTGGTCCCCTTTCTTCCATTCTCCAGTGAAATGCACAAAGGTGGATTTCTGATAGTGGGAGAAAGGGCTTGATTGTAAAGCTTGCTTTTTCCCCCCTAATAGATTAATTTCCTCACATCATTGTGAAATCGTACCTCAGAATGGAGTGATTAAATATGTCGTCTGTTCATTGCATTATCTATCATATAGGTCTGCTCTCCTTCATTTCTGTTCCATTGATTTCTCACCTTCAACCGAATCCATGGCTCTTACGTAAGCCAACAGCAAACTAATAAGGACCAATTTCTATCCTTCAATCTTCTTCTGTTTTGGTTTGCTTTGGGTTTTTTTTGTTTGTTTTCCTAATTATGAAAGGAAAGGTAGTGCACAAAACCCTATGAAAGGCTTTATGTAGTGTGCAAGAGTTAATTTTTGTTTTCATGTGACAATTGATAGTAAAGTTGCGATCAGATGGCAGTCTATAGTAAAATGTGTACAAATGAATAGGAAGCTTGGTTTGTGTCCTGGATGCATGTTCTCTGGTTAGCTGTTCAGAAATTGTAAGTGGATAGGCCCTTGTAAAAGATATAAAGTACAGGAGCTATTCTGCTGTAGCTGTGCATGTTAGTGCTCTTACTCTGCAATAAGATGCCTTTGGGCAGTTTGAAAATGGATGAAGTAAAACTGCACCAAATCACTTAGACTACTGAATAAGAACTGCGGCACAGAGAACTAGTCTGCCATAGGAATTTTGCAGTAGCTGTTTTCCCATCCAGAAAAACTTGGGCAAAAAGATCACTGTTTTCTTCCTCCTCCTGGTCTGTAGTTGGTAATGAGAGGAAGTGCTCGGCATTTACTTAATTCTTTCCATTTGAGGTCTCAGTAACTGTCAGCTGCCAGATGAAAACATAAAAGATCCGAGAGAGAGATTTCTGCTCCTCCAGATGTGAGGACTTGCATGCATGGTTTGGGTTTTTGCAGTTTGGTGCTGCTATTAAAAAGAAGCAGTTTTGTTTAAGCAAGGCCACCTTTTTCTGTGCCCCCTTTGCTACCTGGGCTTTTATTTCTGCAAGCTGCCAGTGCTGCCTGCTTCAGGCAGTGCTCCCTGAGAAGTGCTTTTTCCCCGACAAGCAGAAATTACTCCTCCTCCCACTAAGCACTGAGAGGATGCGCTGTGCTCACCAGAGCCCTTCCGTTTCTGCATGCTAGGGAGCTGGTTGCTGGGAAGGCAGCCGTTTGGAAAGCGCCTTTTCAATGAGGGAAGGTTTGTGGAGTGCCTGAAGACCGCGAGCCACTGTTTGTCACGCACACTCCTTAACAAACAGGAAATTCATATGGGCAGAGACTTTGCCCTTGTGCTTTGGTAGCTTCAAACACAATCAACAATAAAGAGTGTGGTTCCAGTTAATGGATAATATTTACCGATACTGGTCTCTGCATATCTTTGCTCGCTTGTGGTTGTTTGGAAGCTATCAGGGATTGTCAGTGATTTCACAGTGACCTTAGAGCACTTAGAGCAAGCAGTTTCTCTATGAAATTTTGAAGATTGTGCCTGTGCAGGGCTAAACTGTCCTGGATGGGCTAACTTTTGGAGAGGCTTTGATAGCTTCTGGTATGTGTTCTTACAAGCCATTACTCTCAGAGTTTGTTTTTGTAGGGTCAGACAGTTTGGGTCAGACAGACCCAAACTCTTACCTGATGAGACACAAGGCAGCTCTGGCCAAGAACAAATACAGCCACTTTTGCAATCAAGCAAATGTACTCTGTTTATGCAAGTTTTTCTAGCTAAAGATACCTCTGGGAAATGTTCTATCAGTTTGTATTATCCTACCATTCTATTGCTGTAATATTCTCTCTTCTGAGTTGGTTGGTTTTGGGTTTTTTTCCCCTTCTCTTTTAGGTTCTTCTCTTTCTATTCCTACCCCAGATTTACTAGTGTGTATCTACATAGACCTGTGTAAAGTTTTAGATCGCTTCAGAGAAAGTGATACTTTTTCGCTAGTTTCTTCTGCACCAGTCTGTGATTAAGGGTTGCTAAACACCTGGTAGCTCGGTGAATGTTTAATACTTGAAGAGTCAATTTTCAGCCATCTGTTTAGAATAGAGATTATTTTGGTATTCCGTGCAAAAAATGCTACAGGAAACTGTAATAAAATTAATACCTCTATTTTAAGACTATGTTCAAACATGGTGGATTTAAAAAAAAAAAAAAAAGACATAGGCCTTTGCAGTTAAAAAGAAAATAAAATGTTGAATAGCTGCTTGTTAGCTAAGCAAAGCATGCAGTCTGTACCTAGTGTGAGCCAATTTTGGTATGAGGTATTTTGGAAAAAGAGTAATATGTCACCATGTAATAAAAGGTTTTGTCATCTGTCATATACACTGTAAAGC
The DNA here is from genome assembly GCA_013400195.1 of Aramus guarauna. Classification (NCBI taxonomy): domain Eukaryota; kingdom Metazoa; phylum Chordata; class Aves; order Gruiformes; family Aramidae; genus Aramus; species Aramus guarauna. The sequence goes on from VXBL01003182.1 coordinate 322,131, forward strand.
TGAATTAAGTTTGCCAAGCAACTGCTGTCCTCTCTTAACTTTTTAATCTTGCGTACAGGTTGGGGGGCGACTTTTTTCCTTAGGTGAGCTAGGGAAAAGCTGGGAACAGCGTGTTGTATTAAAGAGCACAGGAATATGGAGGAAATTGCATTTGGATGAATTACATGGGTGTGATTTCAATTAGCCTTCCATTTAATTGAGTATATCCATTTTTACATTTGCATGCACAGTATCAGAAGTGCAAAATTCCATCTGTTAATTATCTGCATAAAGACGTTCTTTAAATATGTGACTGACTTACATAAAAAACTCCCACTGCATAGACTCTAAAAGGAGGAGGATATTAGTTTAAGGGATTGCAGAAACCATGGTGGTTATCTTGAAGCAACACAGATTGCTGCTATAATTACATCTTTACATAACCCTCTTTAATCTAGATGGAGAAAACCTAATGTATCTGCACTGAGGCCACGACATTAAGTGGATGTCCTTTATATTAAGGCTCCAAACAACATACTAAAGGTTAAGACGTAAACTGTTCACTTAATGAGCTGTAATTCAAAAACTGACCAACCAAACCTAAAAGAAAACAAAACACAAAACCAAAAATAAGGGCTACATTCCAAGTTTAGTACCAAACCGCTGTTTTTTAAATGTTCTTTTGCTCATTTTTGTACAGGACTACAGGGTTGTATCCCGATGCTTCCAGATTTGGAATTTTCTTTGCTGTTGTCTTAGCGTCTCATATAATTGGTGAACTACTAACACTTGTTATACTCGGCGTGGTTCAAAACCCAAATATAGTCCAAAGCGGAGTGGTGCTACTTAATTCAGCAGGTGTGATAGTGGGAACTGGACTAGTAAGGTAGGAAAATGTTTTATTTCATTATGGTGGTAATGTTAAAATAATCTGTATGTAGTAGAGTGTTGTGAACGGTCTGTATTGCAGAAGCACAATATTGCACAGGTAGCAATGGGAAGAAAGTGCAGCTGTGATCCTTCAGAGGTACAACAACCTAATCATGTCAGACCTTTTATTAAACACACACAAAAGACACTTAATAACTTTAGATATCAACAAAGATACTTTTTTTTTCACTTTTTGCAAATAAATTGAATAAAAACCTAAGCAATTAATATCTGTTGGCTCAGCTGAATTCTTTTACTTATGCCAACATTGTGATGTGAAATGCTGTCCTCATTAAAGGAGTCTACCAAAAAATAATAAAAAAATTCCTACGACTTCTAGTAACTGCTGGAACTTACCAGACATTAAACACTGGGAATCACGGTTTTAAAAAAAGTTATTCTCAACTATCTTCTTAGTGTTATTCTCCAGTTTATCCATTAAATTTTTCAGACACTTTTTCTACCTGTGCAGACTGAAGAACTACACAAAAATAATAAATAAAAAAGTAGTGGAGTAAATATGCGAGAAAATTATGATCCACTTAATCTACTACTGCGCAAATAAATGTTTTTGAATAGTAACTGCAATTTGTCAATACTGAAATTACTATTTTTTGAGAAACATAAGAAATTGTAAAAAAAAAAATTGCTTGAGATGTTGAGCAAATATGATCTGCTCACCTGAGATCTTTCCAATGAACATTAAGTAAGCCTAACAAAAGATGACATCAAGTTGTTACTGCTACTCTAGTCTAATGCCTTAATGATAACTTTTAAAAAGTATGAGTGGTTTCTAACATTATTTTACAGTAGAGACCTTGCTAATTACTGTTGTGAATCTCTTTGATGATTAAACTTCATAAGCAGTGAAGGATGTGAAAAATAGCATTGAGGCTTGGGTTGCTGTTTCCTTCTGTTTGTTTAATTATAAAGCCTTGAAGTATTTTAGGTGCAGAAATTCCCCAGTCTTGTTAAATAATGTTATTTCAAAATTCTCATACTCTGTTTCTCTTCTCATTATTCTTTGCTTCATTGCTGTATAGTTGGTATTGTTCTAGTGAATTGATATTCAGTCTTTTTTGGGTTTGAAGATGGAGTGTACAGGGGTGTGGTTTCTTACTTTGGAAGCAACACATCTTTGCAAGTAAGGTTTATATTGGCTCTTGTCATATTCAGTTTATCACTGCAATGTGAATATCAACAAACTTCATAGAATTATTTGTGACTGTCTGTAAACAAGTCAGGGCTGAATGTTATGACACTGTACCAAAGTCAAGAGACAGCCTCCATGGTATTGTCTCATTTATCACTAAAATGGACTTTGTATTTGAAAACCCTACAGAAACAGTTCTTGGCTGTACCTGTAACAGGCTATGACCAAAGATGAGAACTTGTTTTAGTTTGGGGTAGAATTGGCTCTTGGAATGTAGCAAAAGCCAATTTAACTTCTCTGTTTCTTTAAGGACCATCGAAGAAATGCCGACACCTTTTAAAATTCTCAGTTATCTTACCTTTCAAAAATACAGCAGTGAGGTTCTTATAGTCAATGAATTTTATGGCTTAAACTTCACATGTGGTAAGTGTTTAAAAAAAAAAAAAAGTCCTCTAAGTCCATTGTAAATCATTTTAATGAGATGTTGAAGCTTATTTTCCTTCTACTTACAATAAAAGTATCTGGATAAGTTAAAGATAACTTGTGAGTTGTTGAAAAATGCTTCTTAATTAGTAAAGACTTACTATTACACCTTATCAGCAAGCTAGACAAAAGTTTGACTCTTTATTTCCAACCATTTCTCATGCTTTCAGTTTTTCATCTTTCTCTTCTTCTTCTATTCTTTTATCCACCCCTCATGGGGGCATTTTGGAAGGTAAACTTTGCAGCCTGTTATGTGCTTATCAGAGCAGCGTTACACAAATAGAAGATCAATAGAATTGCACAATATGAGATCAAACATCAGAGCAGGGAGCACTGACAGGTAACACCTGACCAGATGTTTCCTCTAATACTAGTGAGGCTTCACTTCAAATAAGTTACTGTGGCGCATATTGAGCAGCTTGGATCTGTCAGGCTGTGCTTTGCTGGTAATGAGCAAGGTAACTGGCAAAACATGAGAATCAATCAGGTTGGCAGGGTTTGTAGCTAACATCTATCAATGGGGGTAAAACTTCCAGGTTTGGACCTGTCCTGAGGTATTTTGGTATAGATGGCAACTGTTAGAAAATGAATCCATAACTTTGGTAGTAATAATAAACAGCTGATTTTTAATGTGCCCTTCAGAGTGTCTCCATCACTTGAATTTTGGAAGCACTCAACAAATACGAACACAGTAAGCCTACCACATTGGGCACTTTGCTTCTTGCAGCCCCACCAGATACTGTGTCTGAAAAGCCATAAATCTTCTTTTGTTTGGCACAAACAAAACAGAGAGCTCCTAGTGCTCCTTCATTCTCCCCTTCAAAAATACGGCATAGATTAACTGCAGACACATATGGCTTCTCTGTTGTTGTTCCAAATTGCTGAGAAATACTGCTGTGGGTATAGTTCATCATTAAAAGACCGTTAGGGCTAGGTATATTAAATGTATGTGGTAGGTACTGAAGCCTGAGTTTTCATTTCACTGATTCACCTACTAAAGAAATGAATTTTTTCTTTTGACAGGTGGGGCCAACAGGTCCACTGCACTTAATGCTGCGTGCATTTTCTCTCATGGCGTTCAGTTCATTGAACAAAACTTTCCTGGTGCATTGTCCCGGTTCACAACTGATTTCCTAATACTCTATGCTTTTCTACCAGGACTTGCCATTATAGCAATTCTGAGCTTCAAAATAAGAGAGAGAATCATTAGCAGGCAATAAAAAAGTAGCACTTCTAACAATGTCTAATACTACACTTTTAGCTTTATTATGGTTGAAGGCTTAAATTGTTGGATTTTAGATAGAATTTAAGTGATTATACCTATAGAAACACATTCATCTTCTCATGTGTGTTTCTAACTGGATGTTTTCCACCTTGAAAAAACAATGTTCTTTTAAGAGTGTGAATGGCTTCCTGCTATTGGTATTCCCACCCCTCTCCTAAATCAGCTGTAATCAACAGTATTACATGTTTTAAAGGACTTTTTGAAGGTTAGTCAGCTGTCACTTTTTAACAATGTAGCACTGGTGCTCTAATTTTTTTCCTACTGTTTTGTTTTTCACCCATTACCAATAAGCAGAGGGTTTGTAAATCTTTTTTCTAGAATTGTATTTTAATTCCTATGCTTTGTTTTGATACCATTTTGGGGATATGTAGAAAGGGAACAAACCAAATATGCGTAAAGACAGAATTAAGAAATCACTCCACTTTAATCTTATGTCTATTATACAATCAGTGAGTACAGGATCTTTAAGCAATATAGAAGTTCCCTATAGTGTTTTTGCCTTGTAAATGATGGTAAATCAGATAAGACAGTTATGTTATTTACATCTGTTCCTTCTTTTCATTCTCAAGTTCTAAATCTTGTTTTGGAAGCAGTTTGTGAATTACTAGAACAAATTTTTGTTAATAAAATGTAAATTTAACTAGGAGGAAAAAAAAAGTTGCTTGCTGGTTCTTGGAAGCGATGTAGTTTGCATCTGTGGAAATTATTCTCATGGGCTCACTAACATCCCAAAGAGTCTAATTTATCCATTTAATAAATATAAGGACCTCTCAAAATTCAAAGCCTAACAGACACAGAATTCCTAAAGTTTATAACTTTTCATGTTCAGTGAAGAAGTTATTTATTACAGAGGGATAGCTGCAGATTTCTTCAAGGACGTAAGTATATTTGTATCTTGAAATTCCATAAAAATATACTTAGTTTGATACTTTTGCGATGATGCACTTTGTAACAAAGAATTTGAAATCCTCGAGTTTTAATGCAAGTTCTCCACTTAAGTGCAAGGCCAACATTTTTTCCCAATATCTTTATGTACAATAATCTGAGATACAAATCAGAAAAACATTTGGTGAACAAATACATTAAAAATAACAAATAACTGTAAAGAGCTGGAAAGATACCACATTAGTTTGTCTTTCCCATTTTTATGCACACATAGGGTTGTTCATTAGGGAACATCTTATGATCTGACTGTTCAGGCATTTATTCTCTAACAACAAGTCTTAGCTCTCAAGAGACACCTCTGGCTCAAATCTAGATCTTGTCTTGTGTACTCTCAACACACTCAGGCCATCTCATAATGGTGAGGATGGCTGTGGACAAAAAGCCCTACCTTGGTTAGGCTGGCATTTTACCAGCTTAGGCTGAATGTGAATCAATTATACTTACACCACTAATCAAATATCTGCCAAATCGATCAGACTGACTTCCTAGCATTTGCATATTTGACAGAAATGTCCATCTCCTAAATTTTGTGCAAAGTTGTTACAACATTATACATTGCAAGAAATTATTCCTCTATTAAACTACATGACACTGAAACAAAGATAAAGCAAACTTTTGAATTCAGGTCAAACATGGTTTTAATTCCCCTTTATTCTGCCAGTTTTTTTGGACCTATCCTATTCAAATACATCAAACAATGATGCAAGTATATTCTTAAGCTTTACTTTTGAATTATATATGCAAAGAACTAGGAAAAGATGCCCAGCACACTTTACTATGCACTTTCATGTTTTGGGTGTGAAAACTTGTTGATATTTAAATATGTGTTTAGGGCAGAGGCATTCAAAAATAAACCAAATAATGTGTTCTAACTTATAAAATAGGTAGAACTGACTAATGCCAGTCTTCATATTCAAACCCATCTCTGAACAAGCTAGAATTCCTTTCTCCCCACTTCTTAAAACTCTGTGTCAGTACCAGGATATACTTAACTTTGGACTGAATGAATAATCAGCTCTTTTTACTAAAAATAACAACAGCAGTGCTTAATATAATTTTGTAGTTTCAGATTGTGTATTTTCAACTGCATCATATTAAATTGCTAGTGTAAGGTTAAAATTAGTGATTTTGTGAATGTTAAACTGAAGACGCCTATAGAAGTTCATCAGAGTCAAAATCCATTTCTTTCCAGGATTTAGAGGCATTTCTTTTGTATTGTTCAAGTTCCTAAAACAGAAACATACATACATATTAATCTAACATCCTCATTACTCGAAGTTTTAAGATACATACATTAGCCACTTGAGCATTTAAAACATGAACATTTTTCACTGTAGAAAAAATGTATTATATGTATTTTTATCTTTAACAAAATTATACTAAAAATGCTATAAATTTTGCCACATTTGCTCTCCTACAGGGAGCTAGATTTTTATTTATTTATTTATTTAAATCTAGGTATTTCTAGGGAAGAAGACATTTTGTGTTGTGTCTTAGACATTCAGTTTAAGAAACCAGGCTCCCTATGAACATACAGAAATGTAATACTACAGGTGTTTCAAAAACAGAAACCAGAATTGCCCATCAGACGTAGACTACTGCTTCACACACATGAAGTCAGGACCTTTCAAGAAGCAAAATGGATTGCTAATTCCTTTAAGTTACAGAGAAAAAACTAGAAGAAAAAAGCCTACTTTCTTTTTTTCTTTTTTTTAAAGCACAGGACTGCGATGAACTTCTGTAAGCTTATACATCACCAGTGATGCTAACTGAGAGCTGCCAGCGGACCTTAGAAATGCCTGCAGAACACAGGCTTGTCCAGAAAGCAGTAAGCAGAAATACATTGTAGAGGAATGCAATGAGTGTTTAGGAATCGACATACCACATCTGGTCAATCTATGGTACTGGAGAGTTGTGGAAATATTATTCATCATTGCTTGAGTTTTTTCAGGAACTGTATTACTTAGACAATGATGCCATGCTTTTACTTTTATTTTGGTTTTCAATGAGTAGTTAAAATAAATACTTTCAGGTGCTACTGTTTAGTAGATTGAAAAGTTAACATTTTATTTTTACACGCAGATGCTAACTCAATGTCATAATTAAAATTATGCATCTTCTAGGTAGTAATTAGATTATTAAAAGCAAACAGAGACTCAAGTTTCAACAATTAGGTATGAAAAATGAGGCAGGCTACATTTTGCTACACTTGACATCAGCTGAGAACTGGCAAGGTAGACAAATGACCTCTTTTCAGTTAGAAGTGCTACTAGGAATTTTGAAGCCTATTAAAAAAGGGTTCTAGCAACATTAACCAAACAACAGTTTCATCTTCTGATTTCTATGTAGTGGCACATACTGTCAGGAATTATTTCTGAAGTTTTTTCAGCAAAAATTAATTTAGAAATCACTAGGATTGCTTTTCATTCATTTCAGAATAAGAAAGCTTCCACCATATTTGCAGAAGACGATACTCTAATAAGGTACTGTTAGACCTAACCACGTACTGCTTGCAATATAAAAAAAGTCTTACTTAGATCAGGGAAAATAAGTGGACATAACCTAGTGATTAGTATAAAGATAGCAAAGACCCTCAAAAGTGGGCATGTGCTTTATATGATTGCTATTCTGATTTTAATAGAATGGACTTAAGACAGTAAGGGAGGTTTCTCTGTAGGTAAACAGATACCAGAACTGACAAAACAAAATTCACACCTGGTGAATTTAACAGAAGTATTAATGATCAATCCAGAGCACAAAGGGAAGAAGAAGAAGAAAAGAAAGGGCAGAGAAACAAAGAAATCTTCATCTAAAAATTGTATGGAAATGATAAATGTAATTTTCTCTCTCTCAGGAAATAACTTTGCCAGCAAAGGAAGCAGCTTTGCCAGCAGTGCCAAATTTTCAGAAAGTACCACAGATTTATGAGCAGTAAGAGGATTTTTAATTACTGCATATTCTTTGTGATGCTTGCAGAGTCTCATTTTACAGTTAACTCATAGATGACTGACACAGACCATATCGTGTCTAGCCTAAATCTAGTAAGTCGCATTATTAAATATACTTCTAGTACTACTGAACTGTGCCATCTCTAAGCCAGTCTTTACTCAGTATTTTCACTCCCTCAATATTAATATAAAGTAATTATGATGTTGGAACATACTGAACTGTTGGAAACTTGCCAACAGTTAGGAATAGAAAGAATACTGTGATATTTTAAGAAGCACATGTAACCTGATTTATGTTAAGTAAATAATTTCAAATTCTAACAACTCAAAGGCTACAGGAAGGGGTAAAATTAGACAATGAAGTTTTACATACAACGACAATGCTGTCTGGGGGTCGTGTCTACAGGTGTTGCCTAAATATCTAGCCTTACAGGTTTGTCATTTGACTAAACTGTTTCAAGAAAGAGGCAGGTAATTTAGCAGAATTTATTTTGCTGTAGTTTTAGCTAGCTATAAGACAATTCAAAACAATACAGAAATGCAAAGTATCAAAAACACAGCATGTATTAAAACCGTATTGCTATTCCACTACATACAGAAGTACAGAACAAAATCGTAAAAATTTATTTTGGAGACCTATTTAGGTAAGCCTAACATATAAACAATGAGAAATGAAAGAAAAAAAAAAAAGATTAAATGGGAGGATATTTAAAAAAAATAATCTTTAACAAACTCAGTCATTCAGGAGCAAAAATGCTATCAGGAAAGTACACTTCCTTAGTTTTCATGTAAAATAGAAAGTAAAATAAATCCCCGTAAGTCAGAAATGTAATGGAAAAATCTTTCAAATACAGCTTAAAGATCACTCCAGAGACCCTTTTGAAAAAGGGTACCTTCCTGCTCATGAAGGCCTATACTACAAACATAAGCAGAATTCTAAAAGATATTGTAATTATACAGTCAGTTAAGAGATCCTCTCCAAGCTGAAAGATCATCCTATGAAAGAATATATCTCAAAGTGTGCCACAATGTTCACACTAGCATTACACTTCCTTTGTTTTCCGGGTGCCAAGTGTAGGGGGCACAGATCAGATTCACAAAGAATGAACAATTGCAATTTAAATATGCTTGCAATGTGCTCCACGTGCTTTAAACATTATTAGTGCTAGCAACTTATCCTAGATGTGTCAACACTGGTAGAAAGTGGATTTTAAATATTTTTTTTTTAACCTTAATGCTTCTGTACTTCTGTGTTTCTAAAAATTCTTCATCTGTCAAATGGGGAAGATCACACGTAATCTCATAAAGGGATTGGGAAGAAAGACTTAACTGATGTTTGTGAGGCACTTGCATAAGATAACATTACCACACATTCTCAGAGAAAAAAAATTAATACTTTTGTGTTCATTGAAGTGTCTGAATGGCAGGTTGAGAAATAAGGTACACAAAGAATAAGGATGATGAAAAGAAATACTGAACAATTGAATTGAAACATCAGCAAAATAGTATATGATCATGTAATTAAAGACAATACTATAATGTCTACAAACAAGGAGGAAAAAATTAAGATTGTAAGAAAAGCCTTAATTGTTGCATTTCCTCAGTTCTGAGGGACTGACATGACTTAAAACTTTCTTTTTCATGCAGTTTCTCACTGAAAGTGCCCTCAATCTGGAACATGGTGAGAATAACCAAGTACTGAAACAAGGATTAAAAACCTTAAGCACCTAAACTTCAGCAGGAAATTCAGTAACAGTGCTCTAATAATGCTCTTTTAGTTGGTATAAAAAACCCACCCACAACCTTTTGCACCTATTTGGACATGCTTTTATGTGAAAATGAGAAAGCTTATTCTTGGCAGTTGAGTAAACATCTTAAATAACTTTTTCCTCCACAATTTGAAGACTAGCACTTCCCCTCTGGAGAAAACAAAAGATGCTACTGCTCTGTTACCCACGTTAAGGTGCCTGTCATACTTCTCTGCCTAGTAACACTACTCTGACCATGGGGGTTTGTCGTGCAATATGCAGTCTTCTGTTTTGTTGAAGGAGATTGACATTGTCTCCTGATGTTCTGTAATACGGTCATGTCAGTGAAGTATGCTGAAAAAAATATGGGTCTCGTTCTGCTGGCCAACACAGTCTCAAGCTCAATCAGACAGCTGCAGATCTGACATCGAAATGACTTTTAGTTGTGAATGACATGGTTAATTAGGTCATTCCTATTTTAGGGGTAATAGGACTACGCTTCCTTGCGAGATGTTATAAAACCTCCTCCTCTTTTGTTTAAGACTTGTTAAAGTCTTAACAGTTACAGCCCGGTTCCTTGAGATCTGCTTCCATTACTGCTTGTCAGCTGACACTAAACAGCACCAGGCATCTACCTTTGGTTTTTTGTTGTTTGGTTTTGGGTGGTTTGTTTGGTTTTTGGGGGTTTTTTGTATACTTCATGGCATTAGGCTTCAGCTAAAACCGGCACCAATCCCTAAAGTAATACCTTTGTGTAACAAGGACCGGTCTGTGTGAACTTTGCATTGCATGACACTACCTGACTGGGAGGCTCTCCAATTCTTTGAGCTCAAGGTTAGCTTTACCATTTGCTTCAATGGATGAAGCTGCAGTCATGTGTCTGGATGAAAAGGTCCAGGCACCTATTTTGAGTATTAGCAGTACAAGGTATAACAGGATAGCTAAAACCTGAAACAAACAAAAACCTTCAAAAAGACACCTTAGAGTACTTACCTCTGTGGTAGAGAGTTTCTAAAGGCACCCCACGTACCATCTCACTGCCACAAACATTTAGAAGGAACTAAGGAACACGACTTTCATGTACTCCTAGGTGCTTACAGATGCCAGCAGTGTATGTGCAGCTCTGACAATATTTTTTCAAAAGATCTCACTCTTATTCAAGTTACGTGTGTACCTAAAATGGAATTAAGGTGACCTTAAAGCATCAAAAGCCAAAAAGCTAGCAGAGAATGGAGAGGAATGGATGACAGGTTTGCCATCTTGTTTGTTTTACGTGTATGAAGAGTTAACAGCAAGCTACACGTTTAAGGCCTAGTAACTATGCAAAAGGAATGTTTTTCTTGAAGCTTGAAAACCCTGAAGAGAGCACAAAATTCCAGTCATTCCCAGAGAGAATCTGCTAGTTCAGAAATACATTAAAAATGTAAATTCCAAGAAGGTTCCCTGATGCTGTACTCTCTCTCTCAGAGCTTAACTCTAGAGAATGAAAAAGCACTAAGCAATTGCAACAGCACTATTTGATATAAACCTGCACGTTGTACGTCTGTGGGGTAAGAACTAGGAAAGTAATTCTGAAAGGACGTAATTGAGAAAGAGAGATGTGCTCTAACTTGAACAAAGGCACAGTGAGGAAAGGATAGGCTCAGAGAGTTTTCCAGAGAAAAAAGGTCTAGGAATAGCATAGTAGTCTCATAGTCAACTCTGAAAATGTTAAGGAGGCAAAATAATCTGGTCTAAAAGAAAACACTCTTGTGACAGAGTGCTGATGAGCTGGACTCATCTGATACGCTTTTTGGCTGTAGAAGTTAAACACTAGCTGACAGCTAGTACATGGGAGTGAGCCAGGTACTTTCTTGTTTCTGTATTTTTTAAAAAAACTGTTTTCTAATTTTATACTCGAGAACTTAACCTTTTACTCTGCTAGAGTGTACAAAGCCTAGCTGCAGATGAACCCTTCAACCAAGGTTACAAAGTTGCAATTTATTTAATTAAACTTTGTATTGCCACAGTTATCTATAAATCCATTACAGTATTATTGAGCAGTCCTGACCAAGACTGCACTGTCAGTCGGGTACGCTAGTTCTTCTGTCAGACTCAGTGACAGGGGCTATATTTTGTTTCTGTTGCTATGGTTTTGTGTTTATTTTTCCTTTAAAGCTTATCTTTGAGATAAACAAGCAAACTGGTTATTACCTAGAGTCCAAAGTGGCATATTGATTAACCAAAAGTAACCAAGAAAAATGATAACATCCACTTCAATGATTAAAATATATATGAAACTTTCAATTTGCATTATGATTTCATTAGCAACATGTTGCATATTAAACATCTTAATATACTGTTCCTCCTACACAATAGATATAATGAGACTCTATAAAGACTGTCAGACTTACGCTGCATTTAAAATGTTGATTTAAAAATGTGGCACTTTTCATATAACTGGGAAATCCAAAGACACTTTGAGAATCACTGCAACTACAGAGTTCTTTTCTTTTAGATGTACATTCCTATCTTGGTACATTTCAAATTGAATGAAATTCTTGGAGTATAAAACATTTTAATAATGTGCAAATAATCTTGTAATAATTGAACTTCATGATAGAGAAGTTTAGAAAATAGCTGCAGATAACAAAAGTAATTTTCTCTTTAATGCTCAGATTACTTGTAGTAGTCTAACTAAAAGAAGATACACTGGTTTGCAATGCCCTTGAACAGATTAAGATTCTAAAAGCCTGTCTGTTGTTTAGAAAGAGAAAATTAATAATTTCCTGTATGATTTAATCAATGCATACCAGTATCTTCTTTTGCAAGACATAAGTATTAGCTAAAAATAAGCAACCTAGTACAACACACAGTTATTTTGAGATACATAGATATACCGAGTATGAGATTACATTATAAATTCCAAAAGCAATGTGCTTTACAAATTTTAATGATTTCTAAGACTGCTCTTGATGTAACAGAAATTCAGAACTGATGCCTACATTAACAGGATATTACAGGTAATGTGCAAGTTCAAAGGCTGCAGGGTATTCTTGAAATTGCTTTATTCTTTTACATTATGAATGTATTTCTTTGGATCAGGTAACTACAGGTTTTAATGCCTGTTGTGGTTTAGCCCCCACCGGCAGCTGAAGACTATGCGGCCGCTCACTCACTCCTCCCCCTCTCCTGGTGGGATGGGGAGGAGAATTGGAAGAAAAAGGTAAAACTCGTGGGATGGGATAAGGACAGTTTCTCTGCACAAATGCAGGGAAATGCAGAAACACTTCAAAATTAATAAGAAAAAGTAAAAGACCCTTTCCCCACTAAAGGTCTTTCCTGGAATTCAGGAGTTAAGCCAAATATCACTATGTGGAATAATTCTGTTCACTGTGTTTAAGATAAAATGTACATAGCCTGCAAACTCCAGTCAGAAATGTTACATCTCAGTACCTTTCCAGTTTAAATAAATAGTTTGAAGGCGAAAGACAAAAATAAAAAAGTAACCAGCCCCTATCCCAAACCTTGATACCACTTCCTAGACTTCCTGCTAGTCAACATCCAAATGAGACTACAGAAATGAAGAAATTACTGCCAAGAAAGCTTCCCTACAATATTATTTTAGTGAAATAATTCTGGAAGAGAGTTAGAGTGAAATTTTGAATTATTCATTTCTACAGAAACTACAGAGCCAAAACTCTGAGATCTAACAATGCTCTACCGACTTCATGTGTACCAATGGAAAAAAAAAACCCAACCAACTACTAAGCTGAAAACTGCAGCTGAAGTTATTTAAAGGCAAAAAGGGGACGACGAGTACATTTTACAATTAGTTCAGCGATGCTCGCGGTTCTGGAATACCTGACTGTGAAGAGCAAATGGAGAACTACCACACACCTGGTTTTTCTGAGCTCTCATGACATCAACTTCATACTCGGCATACTGTAAATCCTGTGCAGGGTCTTTGGTATCTTGTAAATCACAGAAACTCTAAAAGAAGAAATGACAAAAACCCAAATAATAAAATTTACCTTCTGTTCTTTTAACAAGAAAATGCCACGCTGTAGGTCTAATGGAAGAATTTGCTTTTAATACAAACATATTAAAATCTTGCATTAGATCAAAGAACCGCCTTAGATTGGTAAAATGATGAGAAAGTAGTAGTGCAGTTAGATCTTAAAGGAAATAAAATATTCTTATTTGGTAGTTGTTTATTATTCTCTCCTCAGAATGAAAATATCCTTTCTGGCCCATGACATTTGGGCATAGTTAAGGTTGCTCTTGCTAAGGCATTTAATATTCAAGGTTAGAATTCACTTCTGGTTACCAGAAGCATTACTTCAATAGCTGAGAAATTGATTACTATCTTTTTGCCAAATACCTGAATTTTCATTTACTAACTTTAAGGGAACTATACCTTTAATTCCAAAGAAGGGAATGTACTAATAGAAAGAAACACTATCAAATAAAGAATTTTTTTAAACGGTGTCCTGCACATTTCTCCTTACTCATAACAAATGGAAAGTAGCAAGACGGCAATCATACGTACGATGGAATAAAATAAAGCACAATCATACTTACTATTAGATGAGGTTATTGAAAAAGAAATTTCCAATGCCTAAAGACAGATTTAAAGTTTAAAGCATGTTTTGGAACCAAAACAGAAGAGTGGGAATCTACGTGGCAACTCTTCTTTAAATCTTCTTTAATTAGACTGATACTGTAGAACACTGATGGAGCTTGCAAGATGAGAAATGTACTCATTTCTCCAGCTGTTTCTAGGAGAGTTCAGGAGTTATTGGGTGGGGGGAGGAATGTTTGTTTTTGTGTTTTAAAAGGCTATGAGGAAAAATAACATGAAAAATAAGAGTTCTGTATAGTTTCTGAGAAGTAAAATTTAGTCTTTATCATGTTGGGGCATACTGTACTGAGAACTGCATCTTAGCGGTAATTTATTCTGGTCACAAACTACCTGAAATAATTTGTAGGCTTTGATATGTATCAGTCAAGTGAGTGGGAAAGGATGAATTCAGACTCCTCGTCTCCAAAAAAGGAGATCCACAGACTGAAAACTAGGAAAAGCCCGGTTTGCGCACCGTAATTTGAGGCAGTTTCATAGCCCTGACTGACCTCCTTGCCTGCCCAGGTAAGCCACAGGACAGGAGATAGACAGGCATAAAGAACCAAAACAGCCTAGTACACAAGGAGAAAGCAGCAGCCTGTATGTGCTCAGGTCAAATAGGAATTTAGGAATTTTGATTTCCTAACAACACCAATTACTTCTATCGAAAAGAAGTATTTGGGGGTTTGCCTCTTGGGACCAGAAACTTCTGAAATATGTACAAGATTTATCACTACGTAGGTGCCAAGGGATTCTAATTACCTTACAAATCCAAACACTTCCCATAGCAAAATGACAGATTTTGGCAAGATTTAACGCACTTGCCTCATTCAAAGCCTCATGCCAAGGAGAACAAGGATCAGCAGCTTCCTGCAGCCACGCAAAGCTCTCCTCTTGGAGTATTGCTGTCATTTGGTTTAGGCATTAGGGGATATGTCACCTCAAAAGATTCCAAAAACTTTGAGTGTAGCTTGTCGCTCAATCAAATTAAAGGCAATGGTATAATTTTGGAAAAAAACAGGATTACAACAGAACTTTCATTATTACTAAATGTAGGAAGGAGACTGAAGATGCAGAAGCTAATAATGAAAGCACCACTACATACAAATCTCTATCTTTTAAAAAAAAGTAGGAATTAAAAAGGTTGGAATAAAGAGGACAGCAAAGTGAGACTGAAATTCCAGTCACTGGACTTGAAAGACAAAAATTAATAGTGATATTACTACTATTCTATGAGAAAAGCAGCTGTGCAGCAGACACATAATTACCTACCTTGGGAGGAAATGTTTTCTCAAATACTTTTTTCCACAGTTCCAACGGTGTGTTTGCACGCATCTTTCCAATATCACTGTCGGAGGTGGGTGGGGGTCCTCAGGATTACAGCACAGCACAAAGTAATACAAGTATGTTCTTGTAACAATATAAATTATCAAATCATTTTAGATAATGATCTGTCTAATGTAATATTTTATCTTCTATAGTGACAAGCTGCAAGAAGTTTGAAAAAACGTTGATCTCCTACTGTGAAATGGGCTGAGTGGTACTGTATATTATATTTCTTTTTACATCATGGCTTGTTGGTTCTCTACTATTTGAAGAAGTCCTGATACTTTATTAAAACTACCTAATAAAACTGCACAAGTAATTCTCAATAATATAAATACTGAATCATAATTTTAAACTTTCTTAGCCATTTCCTTCAATAATCTGTTAAAACAGATGCTGATATGCTAGAATTTAACTTTATTTTTTATTTGCTTACAATCTTTTGTTTTCAAAAACAATTAAGCAACAAACACGATGAACAGGAAATATTCTAACCTATTTGGCTGAGCGAATCCAGGCCTGATGGTATAAATAGAGGCTTGTTGTGATCCACTGATACAGACTTGCTAAACAGAATAAAGAAAATATCAAGTGAGCATTTAGCAATCAGTGAAAAATGACATTATTCTAGCCAAGACTAGACTTTTATTGGGCTTTGCCTACAAATACATGGAAATAAAAATCTACTTGATTCTAGTAGTGACCATGTTTCTAATCCATCTCTTTTGGAATCAAAACCAAGGAGTTATCACTGTCCTGTGCAGAGACAAGCAGCTGAGATACAGGAGTAAAAAATCCATGAACAAGAGTCTTTCAGAGGTCATATTTAAGGAAAAAAATTGTTTTGGTGATTAAAATATTTTTTATTAAGTACTTTTAGACTCTGGGCAAGACATTTAATAGTCGGACAACAATTATGTTACCTTTTATCATAGCCAAATGCGAAGTGATTAATAAGAACACGGGCTTTCAGCAGGAGAGCCTCAGATTTGCTGGTAAACTAAATGAATCAAACAAAATACACATTATGATCTTCCATCACAGAAATATTACATTATGTCATTTGCATAGAGGATTTCAGATAGAGCCTGGCTAATTCCTAACCTCAATAATTTTGGTATATGTTCAGTGAATTTACTAGAATAAAAATCTCACCCTCTGTTTTCAAAACATGAAAGTATTTGTCACTGAATATATAGATCAAGAAAGATGAAATGAAAAATAGTATAAATAAAGGTTAAAGAATAAATTTAAAAATATTGATTCACAACTTTTGAAGTACGCACATTAAGAGACACACTTCTTTTTGCTCAAGACTCATGAGTTACTAAGATTTTAAACTAAAAACAGAATACCATAAATGTTTAGAAATGTAATGAATAGCTAAAATTGTTCCCAGATCAGAGAAGCAGCTTGAGAGTGGCAGAACCAGTACAGATTTATCAGAAAGCAGCTCCCAGAATATCTGCTCAAACAGCATGCTTTTTCCTGTCTAAGGGCTTTTGTATCCTAACAGATTCATGGCTTTGAGAAAGAAGTCAGATCCCTATTGTGGGAAATGAAGTTTCTCCCACTCATTTAAATAGGAAACAGGATTTAGCAGCCAAAGAGTTTTAGGCTCCTAGTTCTTCATTTTTTATAACAATAACGCTTAAATACTTTAAAAAAAATGAAATCAAGACAGTTGTATTCTCAGTTAACAAAAGATGAATTCACGTGTCAAAGTACAAAAGCTGTACAATTTTACACGGATGCAAAAGGATGTGCTGTGATTATAACAATTTAAAGCCAACATAAGTTGTTTGGTAATCAAAACAAGACACTATTAAGTATTATTTATTACCTAAATGATGGTTGATACAATTAGAACCATATTCTGATGTAGGAAGAGACCAAGAGGCAGCTTCTTTGGATTGTGAACCTGAGCACGCATGTTTCTGCCTTTACTCGGGAGATGATCTGCCAAACTAAAAATCAACTTATACCCACATAAATACTTCATTGTTCTCATGGTCGGCAGTTCCTACTCATTACTATAAAAAAATCACTGCCTTTATTCTTCAACACTGTAAATATGGGAATTGGGTAACTGCTGTGAAGACAAGCCCTTGGATCTAAGTTTTAAAATCTACTGAAGCCAGGTCACTAGACATAAGTTCATACTTCTACCAAAAAGGCCAGTTCTCTAATTCTGTCTAGGATGATCACCTTTTCCTGTTCTCCTTTCTCGTACCAAAAAAAATTTGCCAGGCATGTAGTAAACTTAATATGGGAACTGAGTTGGCTAACAGGTAACTGTTTCTATTTAGTTTTTGCTGATAGTGGGAATTATATAGCTTGCTTGTTCGCAAGGTATATCCATCCATCCATCCCCTGCCAATATCTGTAACCTGTCTGACAGATTAGCTCATGAAGAAATCTACTGTAAAACCAATTAATTCTCATTTTCTCTAGGAGTTTTACATTACTATTTTTTAAAATATTGTTTTGTAACACAAATATCTTCTCTATCCTTAGTTAGAAAGTGAATATACATACCACTAATGATGCTCCATAATAATGTGAAACAAACCGAAGTGTCTTGCTTATTATTTTCCTCATTTCAGAGTCAAACTCCTGAAAAAGTTGATATTGGAACATATACATAAGAAACAAACCCCAAAATATTACAGCTAGAACTTTTCTTCTTTTTTTT
>VXBL01003182.1:340256-415626 GCA_013400195.1 Aramus guarauna
TTTTTTTTTTTTTTTAAATAAACTGCAATGCACTTAGGCTACAATATACGAGGCTTTCAGCTGTCAGCATAATTATATCTTAAGACAGAATCAGTAACAGCCTACTCTGAAAAGAAATGTCACAATTTCTCTTTGTTTCTTTTTTACAGAGGGAGCCTAATTCAGGCAATATGTTAGTCCAGAAAAAGTTTCTTAATTGGGAATGTGTATTTAATTTTCAATTGAATTTATTTCACTTTGGTTTAAATTTTTGGAAATAGAAATACTGCCTACTAGAAGAATAAGGATTTTTTTTATTTTTGTGAAAATATTTAACTTTCACTAAACCTTTGGGTATATGCTCTCTAAATTCTAGTATCTGTAAGATTTGAAAGGTGCATAGACATACCTTTTCATCAATCTTTTTTTCAATGTAAGATCATACAGATGGCCTTCCCTGGATAAAGTGGGCAAAAACCTGGTCCCAATGGGTCTGCAGGGGTCTGTCTGTAGACCCCAATAGAATTAGGCTGTTATTCTCTGCTTATTGCATGACAGTCACTGATTTTTAAAGAGGTCATAGCTCAGCATAAAGCCTCAGTATGAAAGAAGGCACAGTACCTTATTAATAAAGAATTAAGTAACTCAAAAAGTCAGCCAAGTATCAATGCACTAGTAGTCATTCACAGAAGCACAGCACGGCAGCTAAAAATCAAACATTCTGTTCTAGTTTCTCATGATCAAGTGTTGCTTGAAAATTGAGTATGTATTTGTTTGGATTTTTAACATCCTGGGAGAGAATCCAGCAGTACTATGACATTTCTTTCCTCTCCCCTCTAAGAGATGCAATTACTCATTTGTCTCTAAAAACTTAAGAGGTACTTAAAAAAAAAGTTCCAGACTGAAATGAGAGCTTACTGTTCATGCTGCCACACCTACCAAGAAATCTGACCAGCTGACTTGAGAGATGCCCCTCGTTCACTGCCATAAATTTACAGCTGCTGTCAGAAGGGGCACATGGAGCTGAAATTCTCTCATTATAAAAAGGAAGTTCTCAACATGATGTTTTCTTTCTTCCCTCTTTGGTCTGCAGCAACTTACCTCTCAACATTTTCCAAGTACATCTCAAAAATTATCAGTTTGGGAGTGTTTTGTGAAGGAATGACAGTATGCCTTCCATAATGCTGTTGGATGGAAAGATTTTTTTGTGGTAGAAGGCTGACTGGCTGTACTTTTGTTCAAATGATTCCTATTATATTACCAAGCTTTTAGTATATAGAATCTTTACCAGAATCTTCTCATTATTAAAAAAATAATTAAGTATTACTTACATGAAAAATATCATATTTGCTTCCAATTATCACCAAGGGTATTGGAAAAGGGTCAACTAATTCATAATCCTATTAAATAGATATATGACAGTTGAGCAGTGTAAACAAACTGTGAAAGATTGCAACTGTTAAAACAACTGAAATTAGTTCACAGAAGACAGCGTCTATTTTTTCAAAACTTTAAGTTAGATGAATAAACTTTAATGCGGTATCCATACCATATTCTACAATTTTCTCATTTTCTTCATAAACGGTCAGGAAATAATCCCTCTAAGCAGTCAGAACACTTACTGTGTTCAGGGCTCTTACGCTGTATACTCCAGCTCCAACATTAGATGGGAAGGGAAGAGAGAAAAACCCTCATATATTCACAGAACAACTGCCAGATCGGATTAGTAGAACCGGTTCTTTGACACACTCCCCCTCCTTGCATCGTATCCAAAGCAATACGGACAAAAGCTCACGAAAACTAAGCTGAATTATTTGCCTGTGTCACACGTTTGTCCTCCCCACCTCTTCCAAACTCTTAAAAAATATTTCATGTGAATTTCAAATGTTTGATATCAGCAGAAAGAAGAAACATCACCTAACAACCATGAAAATGCAAATCAATACCAATGGACAAAAACAGCTCTGGGGATGTAGATATAACTGTTAAACAGTTAACTTCTGATAAAAGTTTTAATAAGTAGTTTGCAATAATTCCAAAGTCATCTAGAAGCTTTTCCTATTAATCTTTTGACTATGGAAGTAATTTTTTACTATGGACTACTGTAAGTGCATCCAGTCTTTTTAAACAAGGTCTGCAGTTGATATACTTGTGCTTTATCATTATAGCCAATAATCCTTTATCTAGGGCAATGGAACGTATCTAAACCTTAAAAAAAAAAACCCTCTTGAGAACCTCATCAATTCCTATTTATCGTAAAAATATGTTTAGCTATAAGAAGGCAAATAAAAATCTGCATAAACTGTCACTTACTTTGACTATAAAAGGAAGTATTTCCTCCCACAAAATTAACATAATTTTTTCTTGAACAATGATGAAAGTTTACAGAACTGAGGAGTAACATAACACTGTGTTTGCATCCTTTCTGGTTTTGATAATGACGGCTGAATAGAAATTCTAGTTTAGAAGGTATAATTGTGTTCCCTACAGGGCAAATATAACCAGTCTTCTCTTCTTAATAGTTAATGGCATTATTCTTTCTACTTATTGAAAAAAGTTTGTAGTTTTCTGATATGGAAACCCCTATACATAAACTTGACACTGTGGTCATGATTTATTGCCAAGTGTGCTTGTAGGCAGTTTCTTTTTGTGAATTACCTTCTCTAAAAGTAAAAACCAACATCATAATCCAGCAGATCCCAAACCCTATACTCTAAATTTACTGAGTGTTGCATATGTTGCTTTCTCAAAAATTTTAAGTAATTTTAAAATTTTTGAGCTACTGAAGCATTTGCTGTATTGCAGCATTTTATAGAAGTTAGAGTAACTAGATTTATGTGCCAAGTCTTTGAATTGTTGAATACTTATTTATGCATTATATACACACAACATTTGCAGAGGTTTAATGCACAATGACTTTTCATTTCTATTACGCATAATCTAGTTTAGCTTTTCCAGAGATTTAGTTAGCAATTATGTTTAAAGGACTGATGTTAACATTTCTGAAACTTTATAATTTAATTAGTTGTCAGATTATCAAAAGGCATTGAGTTTGTGATAGACATTTAAATAAATGCAAAGTATATAGTCATGTTGATGGCTGTTATAACTATATTCTTTGCTTAAATTTGTACCTTCAGCTAGTCTCTTGCTAGATGACTTTTGTACATTCTAGTTTTCATCTTCATTTTAAAAAGATGAGGGGGGAAAAAAAGCAAACTGCTACTCTAAAACTATTTCTTTTGATTGGTGTAACATGCCATAACAATCACATTAGATATCTAACAAAAAGATATAAGAAACCTTCTTTCCTTGTTTCTGCTCTTATTGAATTTTTATTAAATTGCTATAATTTTCCAGTGAACAGGTTCATCTACATCAAATGGATTTTCAGTCATGCATAAAAATCTAAAAGACTTGTTTATGATTTTCAAAAGCATTATCTTTAACTGTATAAAGGCCTGTGACATCTGGAGAAAATATTAGAAGTAACTTACTGGATGATCCCTCTGCAGATTGTTCCACATCCTCTGTTTAATTTCAGTAGCTACTTCAGGATTTGTTTTTTCTAGTTTGCTTAAGATTTTGTTCACGTGGTTCCTGGTGACCTGCAGAAGTTTCTCCATAGTAGTCCAGAGTTCGTTAGGTTTGGACAAATCCAACACAAGAACTACAGCAAATGACCTATTAAAAAGGCTTTATTTGATCACACCTTTAGTGCATGAGACAATTAACATTTTCATATATGACTATACCTGTACTACAAATGGTGAAAGCAAACACTGTGAAAATACAAACGCTATGACAGAATTAAATGTGACAACAGAGACGGCTCTTTTAAGGAT
Source organism: Aramus guarauna (assembly GCA_013400195.1). Classification (NCBI taxonomy): domain Eukaryota; kingdom Metazoa; phylum Chordata; class Aves; order Gruiformes; family Aramidae; genus Aramus; species Aramus guarauna. The sequence continues at coordinate 344,081 of VXBL01003182.1, forward strand.
ACTCTGAGCTCTGAAGAAACCTTTCCATTGCCTCTTGCTCAAAACTATTACTTTGGCAACTCTCCCTTAGAGGTTTTGGGGGATTGTATCTATCAGACTTTGTTTCTGGAGACTTTGTTTCAAACCAGTAAAATATGCAAATATCCTGAGTCCATTTAGCTCCTTCTTCTGACTGGACACGTCTACTCTCATGTATCCCTGACATCTCATAGCTCCACACACCCAGGTGAAGCTGTGTTAGCAAATGGTTGAGATCTTTCCTAACCATTAATGCATTAGAAAGTTCTATACTTCCATTATTCTTTTGTAATATGAAATGGAAAAAGCTGGTTAAGGGCAATATTCTGTGCCATGGACTATGCTAATTAGCTCGAAGCTCACATGAGCATGTGAGAAAGTCATCCTGAAAGATGAATGGAAGGAGTCCTCAAGACATACTTAGCAATGACCCGGCTTTTAAAGGCGGATTATGATGAAAAATGTTTACATATCAACTCCTCTCCTCCCAAAACCCTGCATCCCGAAACTCTAACTGCATTAAAGTGCAACTGCAAAGAAGAACATTGCAAATGCAGACATTTGACTGGATGCAATCATTCTTTCACATTCTATCCTGACTTGAAAAAGGGGATTACAGATCAGAGTGGTATTAGAAAGACCACAAAGCAAAGTGAATGTCCAATTTCACTTTAAAATGCTGTGGGGAAAAAAAAATCTGGTGAAAAGTCCCTTGCTGAAACTAGATATAGTCCATGCAACTTTTAAAAAAGGAAATTGCTTGACACAGACAGATAAATCAGTGAAAAGCACTTATATTTAAGTTGCAATAGTAGAATTTTGAGCAGTATGGTAAAATACTGCCTTATGAAAACAAGTGGTCTTAGAGAACAATGTTGCTATCCCATCAAAGAATCTTAAGATCATCCACATCACAAGATTCCTTATCAGTAAAAAGGGAAGAAAAGACTGATGGGGGTTGAGCTCAGTTAAGTTCACTCAGGCAATAGTTGAAAAATGATAGCTGATTTTTTCTCCCAAGCTCTTCTAGAAAAAAAAGCTTCACACACCAGAAGTGTTGTGGTTTTTCTTTTTCTTCTGTGTTAGTCTCTCATTTAATAATGGCATTATCTCAAGAGCCACAACAGTAGCAAATATACCTGATAAAAATTGTACCTATTTTTTTTCTCTCACAGAAGTTAAAGCTCGCTACCAAAGAAATAAAGCAATGCATCAAAATACAAAATGTATCTTTTGATCCTTTTCTCCCCTTCCACTTTCAACTCCATCTTCCCTAACCAGAACTTTAAATGCTCCCCCCTCATCTTATCATTTCTTCACATAACTCTTCTTCACGCATTTCTTCTTCCTATGCTATTTCATCACTTCTATGGATTTCTCTCACTACATTCTCTTAATTCTCTCTAAATTCTTGTTTCCTTTTGTCTTCAAATCATTTCAATAGTTTTAGTCTCTCTCAGAAACATCATCTCTCTTGTATGATGATCTTCTCATCAGATGGTCACTTCACTTCCCCAAAATCCAGATTTTTTTCACAATTTTTTGCCTTTTCACCCTAAAATACTGCCCCTCATAGAGATAGCATATATATTTGCATACAGAAGTAGGAAGCCAGATTTTTTTTTTTTGTTTGCCCCAAAGTTGCTTTTTCTGCTCTTTCAGAGCATAAAGATACCATGCCTTCTCTTTTTATGTATTTCTTGTTCTATCTACTTAATGCCAACCCATTTTCTTCATGTTACTGTCTTCTGTTGTTGGCGATTGCTAACAACTTGGCTTATTAGGGGAGAACCATCCAAAGGAAGGTCAGAGCATCAGTAGTATTACCATGATTTTTACAAAGCTTCATAAATGTTCTATCTTAAATTTTGAAGGAGTTTTCCACAATAAAAGGTCTAGAGATTTACTTATGTTTGAAGGAAAGCTGAAATTAGCTTTGGAATTGTAATATTAATCACTTACCTTATGTTGTTGCTAGTGATTGGTATTCGAATCAGTTCTAGTAATGAGGTTCCACCACCTAGTTCCCAAAAGTGAGCTATATCTTTAGGCTGTAAAAGAGTTTCTTTATGTTAGAAATGTGTGCTTCCATGCAACGCCAAGAGAAGATCTTCATCTGATAAACTGGCTTTTCATTCAAGTCACTCAGAACAAAAGCATATATTAATTCACTAGTATTTTCTAAAAACTAAAACCAAACAACCCTCCACCCATGTTCAAGAAATGCCACACAACACTTACGAAAGACTCCTGGCATGCCTATGACTGTCTTGATAAATGATTACAGTAAAGTAAAAAAGTCAGGAAGCAGAATGATTAATGATAAACATTTAAAAAATCAGGTTCTCTTCCCTTTTTGTTTAATGCAGCTCAAGAGTAATGCTTTTTGAGAAGTTTGCAACTGGAAAAGTAATGAGTTGCTACCTTTGTGCTTAGTTTCTGGGAAAAGTTTTAAGTGATTTTTTTCTTTCAAACAGTCATATTTTCCACTCCCTGCTTCAGTAATAGAAACAGCAATTACCTGCAGCAATAGTTATTGCTGCTGGGTAGCGCGGTGCTGTGACGGGAATGGGTTCAACATTTCTGTTAACATAATCTGCAGCACAAAATTTAGTGATATGGACACAGAATCCAAAAATTTAATTATGATTTAACATCCTGTAAGATGACTGCTTTTCTCATAAAAATGGTTGTAAATTATCTTCATTGGTTTGTACTCATTTTGCATTTTAAAGACACAGTTAAAGGCATGCATCCTATGTTACTCAAACATGACAAAGGAGGTAGTTTTTATAAATGAATCTGATTGCTTTGTGTTACGCTTTGGTCTCTATTGTGTTTTAGTGAGAGGGAAAAACATATTACAGATTAAAATACAAAATTATGCTAGCTAATTTTAATAAAATGATACTCAAAAACCCTTTATGTTTCACAAACAATAAGCTAAAAACCCCTAGGTTCTTACACATAAAAATAAAGCACATATTTTTGTATGTGTGGGTGTGTATATATATAAAGATATAGTAAACTATAATTTCTGGATACTCACTGTATTGTGTCTCCTTGCCCTTCTGCCAAAAGTATATTCCAAGGCTAATGTTGGCTTTGGGATCTCTTCCCTATGCAAAGAAAAATAACTTCATTTTGCCAAGATCCTCTAAATAAAGTTCATTCTACTGTTACTAAATTACATTTTTTCAGTCAGTTCAGAATTTGGATTAGAAACGGCAGTAGAGATAGGACACTTTAAGACAACAGGTCTTCATTGCTGAAGACAGGAGAAGTAGCAGCACCAATCTGAGTAGATGGCCATTTAAGCTCCTTAACAGGAGGAGGACTGAAGGGTCAGATGACAGGTAGGAATGAAGGGAAATAAGTTTATCCATAAGTAATCAACTGCTCATGGAAGACAACATCTGCATATATATATTATGAATTATCACACAATATAACTATTTATGTAAAATTCTAATCCACAGTTGAAAACTACTTTGAAAAAATTAACACATACCTCTCAAGACACCGCAGTATAATAGTGGTCTTTCCCTGGGAATTAAAAACAAAGAAGAACCCTACTGTAATGTCATTGAAACATAACAGTTGTATCACTAAATGAAACTCACTCATTTCACATTTCAATAATAAAGTACCAGAAAAGTGTAAACCTATGTAATTGTTTGTGGCCTTATATTGGAAACTTAACTGCCAACTTTCTGTCAGAATCAAGTTACACTACCATTATTATAATTATAAATTAACAGAGATGACAAATAGGAATGGTGTGCTTAATATTAGACATTAGTGATCAATCTGGCCAACTGTTAAACTGTTTAACAGGTTTTAATTATTAATAATACATTTATTTAATGTTTAGTTTCCACTGGAATTAAATTATTACTGATGAGATGGAAATAAAAAGAATGCTTAAAATATAAATAAACATACAAAAAAATATGTCTTGACAATGAGGTAAAACAACCTTGGACATGTAGAATCATGAGCACGCAATCACTGATAACACATGTTCAAATCTGTCTGACATAGATACAGACACAATTCATAGCAGAATGCCAAGGCCTCTATTTACAACAAAACTGGTATCAATGCACTTAAACTGGATTGTTACCAGTTAAACCTTTACGAGGGGAAGTTTGACATGTCAAACAATTAAAGAGGGTAGCATTATTTCTGGCAGTTACTTTTACAAAAATGTGTGAAGCCAAACCTCAAAGAATTAGCATGTTATCAATAACAACTGGGTGAGTTTTGACTCTCGAAACCATAAACTTGAACTTCTCACTTGTCATAATGTCTAACTGGCCCACACTCTGTGGAATGCCTGCTCTCTGCAGAATCAGAACATGAAATACCTTGTCTTTAGAATTAAGTGGGCCACAGACTTAGCAGATATTTTTCCCTGACACAAACTACATTCAAAGAAAGCACAGCATCATACCGCATTTAGCCTTACCCCATTCTTGTTGCCCATAAATAATAGTGATTTTTCCCACACTTCCACACGCTTGGCATCATCATCAGGGTTTTCCGTCTTCTCTACTTCAGCTATAGCAAGATCCCATAAAGTATCACTAGTTGGAAAAACAGAGCGTCATTAGAGAAAAACAATGGAGCCCTGACCATAATTCCTGAAAATACCTAAATGGATTAATTAATGAAGGATATTGCATATTATTTCTCTGCTTGTCAAAGTACTTCTTTTAACAAAACTAGGTTAAGTAAAACTCCCCAGGTAATGGCTATAGGCATAGTGGCTGTGTGGCGGGAGGCTTAGTTTGAGTACGTTTAAGACACTTTTAAGAGGTTTCCTAACGATTAAGGCTTCTCACAGCCCCTGCAGGTCAGGCTGCCAGTCTCTGGAGCCGGGAGCTCCCGGACGCCGGCACCGGAGGAGCCGGTGACGGGTCCCAGGGGGCTGGGGAGGGCTCAGGGCCTGCCCTCGGTGTCCCGGGGAAGCTACTGCTCGGGGCAAGGAGGGCTTCCCCTCCTCAGCTCCCCCGTGGCCACCTGCGGGGCGCGGTGGGTGGGTTGGGCCTCCCCCTTTTCTGCGGGGTCCCTAACAGGAGCGACCGGCTCCTCGCACAAGGGCGAGGCGTACCCCCATCCTGCCGCCGGCCCCGCTCGCTTTCGGGGCCGGAGGCCGAAACGGCCACTTTTTACACCTCCCTCCCTCCTTCCCTCCCTCCTCCAGGCTGTCCTCCCCGGTCGCCGGCTCCTTCCCCACACGGCAGCGGGACGAAACGCTCTCACCGAGGCCGAGCAGGGCTCCGCGTTACCTGGCCTTGGGCATCGCTCTTCGGGGCCCGGGCCTGGCGCCCCGTCACCATGGGAACCGCGCAGGGCACGCTGGGAGGTGTAGTTCCGCAGAGGAGACGGACCGCGGAAGGGAGCGGCGGCCCCTTCCCAGCGGGCCCGTGCAGCGGCCTCGCCCCGCCTTCCGGCCCGGAGCTGGGCGGGGGTTGCCGCAGCGCTGGCGGTGCCGTTCTCGCCTCAGCCCTCCCCGCTGCCGCGGCGCTGTTCGCCGGCAGCGTGCGTGGTGCAGGGCCGCCCCCCGTAGCCGACGGCAGTGCGGCGGTGGGAGTTTGTCTGTTGTCCGCGCTGCGGCGCGCTCAGCCGCCTCGGGGGCCGCGCCCCTGAGGTGAGTGAAGGCCCGCGGCGGTTCCACCCGGGTTCCTGCCCGCCCCTGGGGTCCCGGAGTTGTTCGTGGAACCGCAGCTGCCTCTGTTTTTCGGGTGCCGAAAATGGCGACCTGCCTTAATAGCGGAGCGAGCGGCGCTGGCGTGACGGGTGGCGGAGTCGCTGGGTCCTTAGGGGACCTCGAGTGTAGCCCTTGTTTGTTAAGAGACAAAATACTTCAGCTGTGCAGAAAGCGAGGGGTGAACAACCAAGTCAGAAATGGCGGGAGTCCTTATTTTACCTCAGCCTTAAGCGTTGGCTCCTGGTAAACTCACAGTACTCAAGATAGCTTTGTTAATGGTGGAGGGAGTGAAACAAGACCCGAGATAGTTCCTACCCCCTAATAAGTGAACTGCTGTATAAGAAAATAAGTAATTATTTTGTCTGGGGCATACAAATCAACTATTAGGCATGTAAATAAGATGCTGTAACAAAAAGGAGACAGGCTAGATGATTTCAAGTAAGATCTATCCATCAAAGATGAAATCCAAAGATCATGTTAGGGTTAGATCAGAAAGTAGGATTTAAAGGGTGCAGTAAAACTGCAGGATGACCCAGCATATGGAAGGGATATAGGATGTAGGTGAACCTGGCAAGTCAAAAGTGTCTTACATCAGGGAAGCAACCCAAAATCCAGGACAGCAATTGCTGCTGACCTGTAGCTGAGTAGCTGCTTTGTGTCTCGAGAGGCTAGAGACAGAAAAACCTAAGCAAAATCTTCTCTTACCTGTTTGATCCCAACCAGGAAAGTGGCCTCGTTCATAATGATTAACTCAAGTAATTTTAACTGTTCCTTCTTCCTCCCCCGAAGAAGGTTTATATAGCTGCCTACAAACCCTAAGTAACACTTTAAATACGAGATTTTTCTAAGTTCAACTTGCATATCAATCAGTTTCAGTTCCAGAAGCCTTCGTATGGTTACTTTCCCCTGTCTGTATTTACTTGCAGGTTTTCACACGGATCTTCTAATGCCTTTGCTAACCCCCTATGGAAACCATGGTGTTGCTAATTCAAATCCAGAAAGAAACTTCACTGTTTAGTGTTGTACTGTGGCAGGTCATGCCGATGCCTTTTTAAGTGCATTTCTTTCATCAGTTTCATGTCAACAGAATGTTTCCGGTATCTTGGTATATGAAGACAGTGCTGAGCTATAATCAGCAGTTAGAGGTGGTGAAAACCCTGGACAAAGCTGCTATTGCTCTGCCAAAGAAAGCAAAACTAAGGTAGGAATTGCTCCTGGCACTATAATCTAGGCATATATTACTGCAAGAGTGAAACACTAAAAAGCAAAGTATTTTTACAGTGATTTACTCACTGACAGAGAGGTGGCAAATCTGGAAGATGCTGCAGTACAAATCTGAGCTACAAAGCACTGTGTAAGGCTCTACAATGAATAAGCTGTGCTGAAGTCCAATCTGGAAATGAAATTGGAGTTTTCAGTATTTTAGGTTTCACCTTACTCAGTTTCATTTCCTTTGCCCTAAGAAACTGTAAAAAATATTTTTTTCTTCCTAATTCATTATTACTGAGTTACTAATCACCTTAGTTAAAATTAACTCAAACTAATGGATTGCACTGAGCTGTATGGACTATTAAAGCTCTACCTAAAGCTTTAAGTGGTGCATTCCTTTATGCAAGGATGAATTTTTTCCTTCAGGATCTAACCTATAAAAACTGTTAAGTCTGACAAGGAACCCCAACACCAAATACCTACCAGCCGCCTTTTATAGGGAAACATATGCTTCTATTTTAAATTTTAATATAAACCAAATCTAAATCTAAAATAACAGAAAAGCACTAATTTTGTGGATTGTATTAAAAATTCAAAGCTTTATAATTTGCCTGCTGTACTGCAGGAGTAAATAGGTCTTGCATGTTTTAGAAATGAGCAGTTTACTTACTAATCCTGCTGCACAAAAATTGACAAGGCAAAGTGAGGTTCAAGGAATATATTAATTTACATTGCATTCCAAATATTATTTTCAAGTCACCGTGCTTATACAGAGTTACCAGTGATCTTTCAGTCATTGTCAAGCTCAGATTCATTGGCCATTTAAGCTGATCATTATTACTGACCACTAGCTCAAAGCAAGCACAAAAGATGTTCTGAAATTCTTTATAGAAGGTGAGGTCTCCATGTATGTGCTAACACATTAATCTCATCCTGAGAATATTTTTACAGCCTAGGTTCTGCAAGCCTTGAGCATGAGAAGTTCTTCAGCATCAGTCCTGGAGGTCACTGCTCGTTTGACAGCTCCCAGCATATCACGGCTGCTGAGGATTAGAAGGTAAGAAAGGTCTTAGTTCCTACCTGGGCTTTAGTCATGGATTAGGTAGCATGGTATGAATTGATTTGGTGGATGACTCAAGGTTAAGACTGAGGTGTGGATCACTCATAAGGCTCGGGCTGGAAGGGGAAGGCAGAACAGACTATCTCTCTGGACACTGCAATTTTCAGCTTTGCTGTCTTACATTGTGTGGTATCCTCGAAGTAGCGCTAGAGCTAGATTAACATGAAGTGAGTCCCCCTGAGACTTGCACAGCTGTGTTTGCAAGCTGAGCTTTTGACGTGTGCTTGCATGTGTAAGAGACTTCACTTGCTGACTTAACTTGAAAGCAAGTGTTTGCTTGAGGAGGTTACTATCATACTACAGAAACCTCACTCTTGCTAATCAAAATCCTGAAAGAAACTTCATTGTTTAGTGCAGTGTTGTCATGTTAACTGTGATTCTGAGTGCATTTATTTCATAAAAATTAACATGGCATTTCTGGTGACTATAGGGGATTAATAGTGACCTATAATGAGCAGTTCGTGGTAATAAGTCTGAAAAGTGCTGCCAAAAAAAGGGAAACTAAGGCATGGATTGCTTCTGGCACTATGATGCAGGGATATACTCCAACAGCAAGAGCATAACACTAAAAAGTAAAGCCATGTCTAGAGTTATCTACCCAAAGGCAGGCAGGAAGGTCATACTCTAGATTGTATACTGCTTTATAAAACATCTGTTTCTAAGGCTGTGCTAATGAAAACTGTTTAAAAGATGCAAAATGTGCACATTAGCTGTTTGTATTGTGTATCATGTTGTCTCCAAATTTAACAAAGATTTTAAAAACTACATGAACAAGCTCACTAGCAAAATGCTCCACTTTTTTTTTTGCCTTCTGATAGAACCTGATCTGCCACATTCATTTAAAACTGGACAATTAGGAAAGAATTATTAGTTGGAGTAGTCTAGGTTGACAGTTATCATTTCACAATGACATGAAGATTTTTGGGTTTGTAAATTGAGGTTTCTAATGATATTTGAGAAGTTTCAGACTACAACCCGAGTATAACTGATGCAGTAGCATCTGTCTGAATTTGCAACTACCCTGCCCCCTAAAATCTCTGAAAGTTAACTACTCTGCTGATCGCAAAGGGATGTTAGTTCCTAACTCAATTTCACCACGATATCTGCATCACTTCACATGGGGTGCCAAGGTCTCTCATAGATTCCAGTATGTTTTCCTTGACGATGGCAGGAGATGGGCCACCCACTAGGAGCTAAACCTCCTGCTGCTGGCCCTGCCTCTTTGAAAGAGAAGGTTCTAGGGCCATCACCAAAGGGTGACAGTTACCAGGAAGCTCTTCCTGCATTGCAAATGTGAAAACAGCTAGATATAGTATGCTTGTTACTTGCTTGTAATTTTCAAAACAAAGCACTGGCCCATAGTACCATTCATAAAATGGTGCTTGAGTCCTGCAGACTCAGGCTGTGGCACTCTCTGGGTGCAGACTGTAGCTGTGGCAGGACTTTGAGAGCTTTCAGAAGAAATGTATTTACCAAGTTAGTGTGTCAGTTTGTCTTTCCACTTACTTCCAGTTTTCACAACCTGTATCTCCCTTCCAGTCTACTCTAATTCTTCAGAGGGATACTCCCTAGTTTTCATAGAGGGCAAACAGCTGAAATTTTTTTTTCTCTCAATATGAGTATGTATATATCTGAAATATTTAAATGGCATAAAACAAAGAAGATTTCCAACTTTCAAATATCGAAATCCATCATTGTGAAATTACTTCAGTTTTAAGTAATTAAAAACCTAAACAAAATGGTGAGGGCTAGCAGTAGGTGATTAATGATCCATGATCATTAGCATGAGCAGAAGTGGAAATTGTGAAATGTATACAAATCACTGATTTAAGTTTGGCTACCTTCTCTATGCTTGGATCTATATTCTCTATTAGAGTATGCTGCTGATCCATTTCAGAGGCTGCAGAAGTGGTTTCTTTGCACAGAAACAAAATCGTGAGGTTTAGAAGAAAAAACGGGTGTAATTTCTATATATTTGACCCTATGTAGCACTGAGGCTTGCAGCTGAAAAAGGAAAGTGCTCCTAGGTCCAATAGTGCAAATGCAGCATTAGGTCTTTAGTGTGCGAGAACATTATTTTAGTATTATAATATGAAATGTATATATACAAATGAAAAACAAGAAGTACAACTTCTACAAAATATTATTCTGAATCAATGTATATACATTATACACATTATACATGGATTTCATATGTCACATATGTCTCCAAGTTTACTCACAATGGTTCAAGCAGTGACTTTCTGTGTTATTCTTGTGTTTTGAATTATGAGTCATTCTTGCATCTGTATTATATTATTATTCTGGATTAAAGAAGAAATTAGGTACGGGATCTTGTTTAACAAAACTATACTTGATACAGTGCCTGTCCAATTTAGATTTTTCCAAAAAGCTGGGGAAGAGAGGGATTATTTAGAAATTTACCAGACCAAGGCTGAAGATTTGCCAAGTAAAATAGTTGTATAACAAAGGCTACAGTGTATCATGAGAATACTCTTAAATTTATAATAGTTACATGATGTGCTTATGCATTTTTTTAAAGAAGAAACAATTCTACAAATCAAACAATTCCTTCTTTTTAGTCCCATACTGCTTGTTTTGCAAATAGGGAGGGGTGCTGGAAGTGAAAAATATTTTGTATTTGACTTTTTTTTTTCAACAAAAATTCCTTTTCAAAATGAAAGTTATACAACTTGTATAATTTTGAAAAATAGAGATGAAGAGTTGAAGACAGTTTGGTCCCTGAGTAAGTATCTGGAAACCTACTAAAACCTATAAAATTGTTCCCAAGGCCACCTTTCCCCATCACTATCAACAGACAGATTTATTTTTGAGTTGTAAGGACAAGCCACCCACAGTAAAAGATAATCCTTAAATTGGCTCATCATCATTCCAGTTCAGGCCAGGGCTTTAAGTAAAGGGCTCCTCCTGTTATATATCATTGAAATGAATGTAAACCTGCCTGCCTTTATTTTGTTTATGGACCTGCTTATCCTCTATGTCTTGTACATGAAAAAGTTTCCAATCAGTGTAGAAACCCTGTGCCAAAGATGCATTATCACAATACATAATCCTTTCATAACAAAGTGGGACATTTAGTTGGTCTGTTGTTTGCAAGAAGTGGCTGACTCCCCATTTCCTTGAGTTTCTGTCCACTTTGAGGTGTCAGTAATGCTGGAGCAGAGAGGTGATGAGCAGCTCCTTTCAGCTGATGAAAGTTGTTAATATAGCTGGCAATCAGGAGAGTGATCTCAAGAATCTAGAACAGGAACATACAAAATTCTTTGAGAAATACAGTGATGTGTTTTGACTGCTGAAAAAATAGCTAACTTTTTAGCAAGTGACAATCACCATCAGCTAGAAAAGTACTTGTAATTTATCAAACAAATTAATGATGAGGAGAGAGGAGATGCCTAATAGAGCTTTTTTCTATTGCTCCTTGCCCATAATGTAATGTTATTCCCATCAGTATGCTGGATACCTTGTCTTCCACAGTCTTAACTGATTCAAACAGATGGTTTCTTTCACTTTGAGAAAGATTTTGACGTCCAAAAGATGACACTCTTAGAAAAAACTTTCATGATGTGTTCCCTCCATTTTGCTAGAAAATATCTTGTGCTCAGAGAACTAAAGCATAGATAAAAGGAATAAAGACTTCTTGGAGCTTTTTACTGTATTTTCTCTTTGCAATCCATGCAACCTTGCCTATAAGGGCAGAGTCTGAGGGAACTTTGAACACGGGTATTTTACTATGCATATTTGTATAAAGTGTTGTGTTTTGACCCAAATTTATATGGAATTTTGTATTCTGTTTCATAAATGGTTCTGACTAACAGCAAAAGACTTCAAAATCTTTGCTCTTAAAAAAACACAGTCAATCTTACCAGTGAAGGAGAGAATCTGGATTTAAAAAGCATGAACAGTTTCTTTACCAAAGGTAAAAATATCCTAGGATTTTTAAGAAGTGACTGATCTTTCAGATCTTGTGTTCTACATTTCCCCTGTAGAACACAAATGTACCTTCTTAAAAATTATCTCTAGTGCTTATCAAGCAAGAGGACTAGTTTTTAGGTACTACATGCACTTCCTGTCCTTAATAGCCTTCTTTGTCCTTCTGTGAAAAATTTGAATGTTATAGACAGGGACGTTAAGGAACACATCAGTATTGTCACCGTTAGCTCTTATATTACTAATTTTTTCACTCTCTAACACCATCTGGAAAAAGTCAATAATCTGAGAATTCTAGGAATAAAGAAGGTGTTTCATCTTTCACATCTGTGAAGGATTACCCACTAAAAAAGTAGAAAAGTATCAGACGGTGGGAAACTATTTCAGGTAATATACCAACCTTTGGTTTTGTCATGGCAAAAAGGTGTTTTTCAGTTGATTTGTCCTTTGTCTGAGCATTGTTAACAACCAACATAAAATCATCTTGATAGCCTCCGAAAGTCATCAGACTCTTATATGTATATGTAACTGTTAATCGCTTAAAAAAGAAAACACAAAAAACAAAACACAAAGCTATAAGAAGGACAATGCAGGAACAACAGATTATGACAAACACTTATTTTAAAAATACTACTACATGTGTATTTTTCAAAATGTTGTTAGCCTCTAATGAATCTTGAAATAAATTGTAAATTTTGGGATAGCTTCATTCAGACCTTCACTACGAGGAATTTCCATTGCAGATGATAAATCTTGTAAGTTTGACCTCTGGTTTTATTCCAAATTAATTATAAGCAAGTTTCAACTCAAGTGTGTAATTCAATTTACACAAGTCTTGACTAACTTTGAGAGAAGTTAATCTTAGGAGTTCTATTTGAAATTGAAGCAGTGCCTAAATAAATTATATGGCAGAGTATGAGACAACTCCAGGACTTCTTTTGTGCAGTGATGTAGTTCACATACACACAAATGAAATTAAATTCTGTTCTCTTTTTTTCACACCTCTGATGAAACATAAATGCTTTTCAAGGCTCCTCTGCTTTCCATGCCTCAGCTCTTATTGTTCAGTGTTCAACACCACACTAGTGGCCTTTGAGTCTATGATTAGCACTTAATTTAGCATTACAACTCATGTTAATTTGCTGCGGATGTTCACTTTTAAAATTCATTGCCTCACAATATCTGTACAGTAAGTGACTTAATGTCCTTCAGTTACTAAATCTCTTTTTGCCCTTATTTTGAAATACTTTTTTCTCTAACTACCCCTTGCAACATCATTTCTGATACCCTTATTCCGTCCTACAGAAAATAAGAATATTCCCTGGAAACAGAGCTTTTCTTGAATGGCGAGTAAGACCTGCTGATATTGTAAACTGGCAGTGCTCTGCAGAAATGCCATAGCTAGCTCTATGAGTAGATAGTGTTTATAGAGCTTTCTGCAGTCTGATGCAAGCTCATTTTGCTTGTTCTCTGAACAGAGCTGCTGTTTGCTCTCCTCATGTTCTTTGTTTTATTATTTAACTGCAAAGAAACGTAATGAAAAGGCCCATATCAGTACCACTATAAAGTTGAGATTTTAATTTTCTGATATTCAATATTAGCACTTGCTAATAGCACCATGCCATTCTGTTTCTTTGCAGGAGATAAATTAAAGCAGGGATCTTCTCAGGGACTGCTTTTTTTTACACTGATTACCATGAGTCGTTTTCTGTGAAAACTTTTATTGCAAATCAAAGAAAAATCAGAGACTAAAATGACATAATTAAATAACACTGGGTTATATTACCTACTATTAAACAAAAATAATACAATGAAAATAACAATCTTTTAAAGTAACTGCTCTTTGCTGAGTGTATGTTTTATGAATAATAATGGAAAATGAAGTCTCCAGGAAAAGAAAATTAATGTTATTGTAAGAACTGTAACTATGGATCTCCTGACATCTGAATGATTAAAACATTAACATTTCATTAAAAGATATAAAAACTGTATCTGATAAACAAAAATAAATTCTGTGCAAAGAATTAATTAATTATTTCTATTATTAGTGCTACTATAGTGATGATAACATTAAAGCATTTTGAAAGGAGTGAGTTTTTGCTTTAAGAAAAAGACTAGATAACTTAGCATGGAAGGCTAATGCCATCTTTTATGTAGTATGGCGGTGAATCTCTCCATATACTCAGTATTAAAATCCACTTTGACCAAAATTAGAAAAGAGACTTCACTTACCATAGAGCTGTAATCTAGGATGCTTATGCCGTCTTCATGTACTGCAAACCATATGAAGGACTTCTCAACTGAGGATGTAGCTAGGGGCTACAAAGAGAAATGTTCTTTAATTACTACTTCAAAATGAGGCAATATGTAAATAATTAACTATCAGCTATTATAGAGCTCTCTCCATCCACAGATCTTACTGAGAACTACACTGGGAGGGAACTGATGTAAAGGAATTGAAGTAGCTGCCCAAAGCCATGTAGGTGGCCAGTGGCAGAACTATGAACTCAGCCTAATACTCTTGAAACCTTCCCTGGTGTTTAGTTCAATAAAATGTATAGTTTCATTAATAAAATAAAAAAAACCCGTCAGGTGTTTTGAAGTTTGTTCACTAGCACGTATGTCTACATATGCAAAGAACAGAGTGCTGATAAGCAATTGTATATGTATACATACACACACACACTGGGATTACCTAATAAAACATCAGGGGTGAGGTGACAGTTTTGTTTAACATAGCCATTATTTGAATCAAGAGAATTAAGAAACTAGTGGTTTAAGAGAAATTGAGGGAGGCCAGCACAGAAGGGAGTGCTCCAAATACCCTTAACAACATTTAATGTTTCTGCAAGGTTCAGCTTCCATAGCCAGTTAATGATGCCTCTGATATTCTACTAGTTATCAGGTAAAAAAAAGTCTGAAACAAAAAGGCTATCTCAAACGAAGGTATAAGAAAATGAAAAACGTATTGGATTGATAAGTTACTATTATGGTATACTTAGTACTATGACTATTACATTTCACCAGTATATGGCTTAAACAAATCAGTAATTTGACAAGAGATTCAATCAGCACATGTATAACACACTCATTTTCAACAAAGAGGTATTACCATTTGCAAATTACATTTATATTTTAAAAACCCCGCCACTCTAATTCAGTAAAGTTTCTTACTTTTGCTGCAAACAATTTAGCACCAAAGAAAGACCATTTTCTGGCTACAGTGAGATAAATGCGCACACAGTCTGCAGCACTGTGCCCCCGGAGAGCCATCCATCTTGTAGACAATCGCTGACAAAGCTGTCTGTTGAAATGAAATATGTAATTTAGTTATTGAAAGGAATTTAAATGCTTACCCATAGTGAGTTTAATGAGCAAAAAAACCCCTCCATTTGTTAAAATGATAATTTAATACACCTATCACTTATACAGTATTAAATAAATCCAAAACATCATTTAATATTTTTATGCACATGCAAATTATGAAATATCTGCTAATTTCTGCAACATTATGATTAAATAGTGATGCAGCAGTTGCAGCATGAAGGGAAAATGTCTAGTACAGCTTTTAATGTTTCTCTACAGATAATCAATCTACCTTTATCAGTACTCAACAGTTATGCCAGTTGTCATTCCAAAAATCCATCAAGCTCAGCGCATATCTTTACCTGTGGCTAGTAGTAGATGTGGAAGATACAGCTTAACACTACTCTTTTTTAGTGTATCTGGGTGCTGCTACCAAAAAGGGTGCTTCTGATGCATGATGCGTTCGCACTGGCTCTTTTCTTTTGTGGCCCCATGATGAGTTGGTTCAATAAAATGATCCTATGGAAAACTAATCCTCCAAAAAAACCCATCCCAGAATACCTTTCTAGCACATTGACTTGCAGGAATGACTCACCCGGCAGCCACAAGATTATTAGATGCAGCCCAAGAAAAGGGAGGGGGAATGGGAGTAAATGGTAAAGGGAGATCTTTCACTTGCAGCTTACTCTTACTGGAAGTTTATGAAGTCAAACCGCACCCTCAGCAAAAGAATACCAGAAACAGAGCAAGTATGGAGTGATTCTTTCCCTACCACAGACTTCCAGCTCTGGCAATTGGTAGTTTAGGGACTACTTTAACAGTTCAAAAGATGTTTGACTTATCCTCCATGAGTTAGTCTAATCTAGGACCTCTTACACTTTGTTCTTTGAAATTAATTGTAAAACTTTCTATTTGTTATATGTAGAGTTTTGAATATCCCTATTATCTACTGAGTAGGTGATAAAGTTACTTTGTGCAAAGGATAATAGCTTTAAACTTTCTCAACCCTGCAGTGAAGAATGAGGAAAACATTTCTGTAATGTTTATTGGACTTCAAAATTGCTGTATCATTGACTTTGGATAATTTATTACACTGTTCCACTCTTCTTTATGTTAATAGGTGTTGATTGAAATGACTTGCAGATTATTTTTTTTAAATTAAATGATACCTTACTAGCAAGTCCACTAAGTTAACATATTGCCAATTTGACTGGATGCCAGAGAGTTCACATTTGAATAGCAGTCAGTCACATCGGATCCTTGTGTCCTTTACTTTCAGTAGTTCTTTAGTCTGTGCACAGACTTAGTTTAGATTTGCTGAATAAGAAAAATAGGAATTTCAAAATCTCTGGGTTTCGTAACACTATGTAGTAACTCGTACAGCTTTTGCTGGAATGCGTGCTTAATGATGGTCCTCTGTTTAGATTAGAAATAAACAGAGGAAATGGCTTCTTCAGTTTAATAAGAAAATGAGTTTTGAACACAGGTTTAAGTAAATATGGCATAACAGTAAATTGTACCCAATGACAATTTAAAACCTCCTCATTTCTCTCTTAGATTTTTAGAGAATATGAATCACAAAATACATCTCACCTTAATTGTTCCTCTGAACAATCATGCCTGTATCTCTTAGGGTAGAATCTTTCCAAAACTTGTTTCAATGTTTGATTGGACTTGGACTGGGAAGTCACTTGCCCAGCTGGAGTTGAGAAAGGCCGTTCAAAATCTCCAATCTCTACCTAAGGGAAAGACCACGAAAAAGATAATTTTTTGTTACTCCAGAGTAATTTTCTAGCTGGGTATTATGAGCTATCTTTTCCCCTGTCTTACCAAATATAAAATGAAAAACAGTTTGTCAATTAATATACATTTTTCACTGATACAAAAATCATGCAAGTAATTTTATTTTTCTTATATTTACCATGGAAAAAAGATAAATATCAAGTATAAATTGTACAAATACAACACTTACTACTTCTGCTCTGAGATTGCCAGATCTCCAGCTGACACAAAACAGTTTAGATTTATTGAGTGACACCATCAACCATCAAATAACTTCCTCAATAACCTTCCCTTGAGTCTTTAATGTCTTAAAAATAAAACAGATCTTATCAAGACCATGTCTAGTAAAGGAGTCTTAGGCTTTCATTAAACAGCTGTTACTCTGGTGTATTAACTTGCAGAAATCATGTAAGGAATAGTGAATGAAGAAATGGTACATGATTACATGATATTTAATCAAAGAGTGCCTGACTGTGTAGGAGGTAAAGCACATTTTATCTGTACTGGTGCCAACAGCAGCATACGCTGTAAAGCATTTCCACTGAAGTACAGAGTTAGCCTTACACAAAGATTCCAGCCCAGTCCATTTCCTGCACTATCACGTGTAAAAGGTGGAGGTCACTTGACTGTCAAGCAATCCTGGACCAGTTTCTTTATTCAGGTTTTTCATCTGTAAAACTGCTGTGTGAGTCATTAATGCACAAAGATTACCTGAGCTAAAAGAGCCGTCAATTCCATTGCTAGTTCTTTGTTTACGGGGAAAAGTCCATTGACTATTTGATCATTTGTCTGATATACTAGCAGCAGCTTCTCTCTGTCTGTCTCCCCATGGACTTGAACTGAAAAATAAAGCCTACAGAAAAGACAGAAAGTTATTAAATAAAGAAGATAGGGAAATGCATTAGCTCTAAGGATTAGTAGTATCTGCTCTGAATGTGACATGTTTACATCAGTGTCAAAACACATTAGCAGAGCAACACTTGTACTTGAACCAGCGGGCAAATATTTAATTTCAGTCTTCTGAGTTCAGTGTTGCCTTTTTTTTTTTTTTTTTTTTTTGGCAGCCCTGCTCACCTCTTTAAGAGCTAGAAAAAATTAACTATACCCATTTACTATTTTCGTTGCAAGCTTTGAGTCAGCCAATAATTTTCAGATGAAGAAGCTCAGCAGAAATTAAAAATAATCTTGGGACAAGGCAGAGCTGTTATATGTGCTATACAAACCTATTTTTGTAAGTAAGCCGGACAGTCCTTGTGCCTTCACATTTCCCAGGGTGTTGTTCTTTGGAGGCTTGCTCCCATTTTGAAATAATGTCACAGATCTAGAAGGAAAGCAATGCAAAGCTGACTTTGCCATGTATTCCTCTTTGAAAACACCTTTGAATAGAAATTGCCTAGCTATTTTAATATCTTTTACCTATTGCGTATCAGAAACATACATAGCTTGAACTTTTAAACTTACTGAAAGATAACATTACTTGGATTTTTTGTTGGAGCATTTAATAATTAACGTTTTTGTTGTTTGTTTATCCTGCAACACACACACTACCTTTGGAAATGAGCCATTAACATGCTTATATGGAAAGGCCAGGTACTTGATTTAGCAGCAGCCAATGAATGTGTAATTATACAGAATGAGTTGTTATATAATTAATCTAATGCCTTTGATCTCTGCCTTTTCCTTCTGCTGCATTCTGGAGTTTTTCAGGTCCTTTCTAGTAACTGCTATAAAGTTTGCATGAAGTTTGTTATAAATTGCAGCAAGAGTGGTTCTCAAGAAGTGGTGTGTGGGTGGGTAGGTGGGCAGATGGGGAGGAGGTTAAGTGGAGGTCCTGGGAGCCCTGCTGGGCTTCATGACACTGTTCCATCATAAAAGAGTCTTTCTGGAATCAGTAATGTGACCAACTTCTGAAGTTGTATTTACCAAGAAAATAAGTACATTTTTAATACATTTTGCTTTCCATATAGTAATTATTTTAGTAGGGGAATAGAACTGATCATGATGACCCTGATTAGTTTGTCACTAAGGCCTGCTGGTACCGCACCTTGTAACTCGAAGTGCAGCTGTGAACATTGGCCAAAGGGTGTGAAAGAACTGCTTGATGGAAACAAAAAAATAATTATTCATTAGTTGCTAAAAAGCTTGAAAAATATGTAAGATTTATTAAAGCACAGATTATAGTGCATTTTGTCAATCTTTACTACAAATAATTTAATGGTACAATAGAGGGAACTAAAATTCAGAATTCGGAACAACAATAAGCCAAACATTGGAAATTTCCTGAATTGAACCCTAATTATTCTGTATTTAGATAAGGAAAGATTCTAGATTTAGCTAAAGATCTACCTGGACTCGTGCAAAGCATCTGACACTGTTCTGCACGACATCCTTGTCTCTAAATTGGAGACACAAGAATTTGACGGATGGACCACTCAATGAATAAGGAATTGGCTGGATGTTCACACTCAAAGAGTTGCGGTCAACGGCTTGATGTCCAAGTGGAGATCAGTGATGACAGTGATGAATGGTGTTCCTCAGGGGTCAGTATTGGGACCGACACTGCTTAACATCTTTGTTGGCAACATGGACAGTGGGATGAGTGCACCCTCAGCAAGTTTGCCGACAACACCAAGCTGTGTGGTGCAGTTGACACGCTGGAGGGAAAGGATGTCATCCAGAGTGACCTTGACAGGCTTGAGAGGTGGGCTTGTGTGAACCTCATGAAGTTCAACAACGCCAAGTGCAAGATCTTGCACGTGGGTCAAGGCAATCCCAAGCACAAATACAGGCTTGGTGGAGAATGGATTGAGAGCAACCCTGAGAAGGACTTGGGGGTGTTGGTTGATGACAAACTCAACATGAGCTGGCAATATGCCCTTGCCGCCCAGAAAGCCAGCCATACCCTGGGCTGCATCAAAAGAAGTGTGACCAGCAAGTCAAGTGAGATGATTCTGTCCCTCTACTTCGCTCTTGTGAGACTTCACCTGGAGTATTGCATTCAGTTCTGGGGTCCCCAGTACAAGAAAGANATCCCTTTCTTTTTTTTTCTTCCCCAGTATGAATGACTTTTTGGACCTCAAATAGTCATCTTTTGGAGCTATACAAGAAATGTTAACTGAAATCTCTAAATGCATCTTGGACTCCAATTGCTTTTTAGTTTTAAAGGATTGTGATTAGTAACGGCTTACTGTTTCAATTTTAACCCAGCTGCTACTTCTGTGAATAATACCAGTCTCCAAGACAAAGCTTTTAAATATAGTTCACTGAATGAATTTCAGCAATTGAAGAAGTCATGTGTTTTTTTAATCTTTCCTTTTACGTTATAAGGAAAAAAAACCTAAAGACAGTTTTCAGCCTGAAAAATGTTTTCCTTTACATTGTCTGAAGAGAGCTCTGTAAAATGAAGATAATTTGTTGTTTTATATGCAGAGCTCATTAAAGGTTTTTGTTTACCTTGATGTTTCCTTGAAGACAGTGCTCTATATCCTTGCCAGAGGGATCATCAGAAAACAGTGCAAATCCTGACTGAGCTGGTTTCCTCATTCCTGTATCCTGGTTCAGGGTGTTCAGAAATTCTTCCACTGTGGTAGAGGCATCAAACCCAACAACCTAAAAAAGCAGCCAAAATGTATTTTCCTATCAAACTTATTAAAAAAACCCAATTCCCCCTTGCCAAAAAAAAAAAAATCTAACATATTGAAGGATAATACCTCTAGAATAACAGTGGCAATATAAGAACCATTCTATCCCTGTCTTATTGACAGGGGATATGACTGTCATTGGAAATAAAAAAAAAAAAATCCATAAAGAGTTTGGAAAAGATTCAAGATCTCCACATGGGAAGTCAATTTAGTGGAGTTTTTCTCCACCCAAAAATCGACGATCTTCCCAGCACGTTATACCTTACTGCAGTTTGTTTATGAAACCAAAGTCACTATCAAAAAACTTCCAAATGTACTATTTTTGTTTTATTTTCTTTGTTTATACTGATTTCTTTGCACTTGCTACACTTCAATTTCTGTTACACTTGCTACACTTGCTACACTTGAATTTATATAACTGAAAGCAGTCTAGTATCTGAGCTTTTTGTGACAAATACCACTTGAAAAATGAAGAAAACTGTAATTTCCTACACTTTTCAATATGGTGGTGAAACAAATGAGATCAATTAATCATTTTTCATCATGTGCAACTTCAGAGGGGTATTTACTAGCAGTTCTGAAATATTTTACAAATGTTGCTCTGTCAGTACTACATAGGCCAGTAATATAGAGAGCCTTCTAAGTTTTATTTTCCCAAATCTCGATTTTTGTCTGTTCTTACTGGTATTGAAGTATTTTAGCAAGATATGGCAAATGGCTTTTATACAGATACTAGTTGCTGATGTTCTCTTTTATCTACTTTGAGGGTTTTTTTCTTGTATTTGATATGTTGAAGAAAGCCCCTTACCTCTTTTTTGTAAAGAAGTATCTTGAAAAAGGATATTGGACTTTTATTTTGGGCTTCTCAGTGGTGGGACTTAAAAAAATACCTGTTGAATATAGCTTTAGAGATGAATACAAGAGTTTTCAATACCACTATAATTGGTTATTTGCTGATCCCAGTGAAGTAATTTATTTATTTTATTACAGTTTTCATAACTCTCAAGTGTACAATTTTGAGCAAAAAATAACTAATGAGCAGTTATTCCTTTTCTTCTTCAAACATCGATTTTGAAACCTTTTAGGATGATTTAAATACATGTGGGTTTTTTCTGTTTTTCTGGGCAAGCAGTAAGCAATTAAGAAATTTAGAGAAGAAAAAAAGTGGAGCTCTTCTGTGACCTGAAATGGAAAGTTTATTCGATATAGTTTTGATTTCATACAAAAACTTGCTTTCTGTCTAGGAATGCTGTGAATTTTTAATAAACTCTTTCAGCCAGCTCTCACGTTTAGAAACACAAACCAGGACATGAAGCAGTCTGCATGGAAGCCTATGGGAAATCTCCTATAGGCTTTGACTAGTTAAGTCCCAAAAGTTTAAGAATGAAATGTTTGTTCTGTAACAAATGGTTATCCTTCATGACTGGTAATGGGAGGTAAAAGTGTGCTTCCAGGCCTTCACTGAGATATTTAACTTTCAAGATGTCTGATGAAAGGAAGTGTAATTTAATACCTTTCCCTGTTCTTCAGTCTAATTCATTCAGCTGGAGGTCAGGTTAAATAAGAAACAGAACTTTAGTGTTTCTCACTCTTAAGAGGTTTTGATTTTTTTTTCTTTCTTTTAAAGATTTTTCCGCAAACCTTTACTTTTCATTGATCAACTCTGATTCAGGTGCCTTGTGCCTGCCATTGCTAGCCCTGGCACAGGATGAAACTTGAACCATGTTTACCTTAACACTTACCATTCTGTTTCTGGTGTACTACTTCATGTATAAGCTAATAGCAAGGGGTTGGGAGAGCTCAGATTTTGCGATCTACCTGACATTACCTGATATATGCCATTCATGAAATGAACTGGAATACTGAAGGGCAGCGAATGGTGGTAGGGGTTTCTTAGAAGAGTGGAAAGGATTTCCATTCTGGAAGGTCTGGCTTCTCGGTCTCCGTTCTGCTGGGTACGCTCTACACATCGCTGACAATATATTGCATATTTCCCAAATTCAGTCCTGTGACAAAAAGAGAAATAAGACATTTCTTGGGAACTGATTGAAAAGATAGTAAACTGTGAGCAAATCTCTCTGGGGTCAAATGGGAGGAGCACTCAGATTTCACTGCAAGATTTCCAACACATTTTTCCACGTGGAATTATACAGAGAGTTAGTCCACTGAGACCAACAGAATTGTGCCAAAGATGAACATGGCTCAGGGTGTTTTGTGTAACTGCCATATTTTGGTTTTCATGGTTTTGCAACATACAGTCAGAGTTCCACTGCAGGGTATTTTTCAAAACAAAGGATAACTTTCCCAAGTGATGCATAGAAGTAACATGTACTACATTTTAATAGCACTGAAGCACAATTCTACTCAAATTTAATACGTCAAAATACCTGAAATATTAAACGAAAGATTGAAAATAAGGTATTTCAGAAAAAGTAGTCAACTAGCTGGGTGATAACATTCAGGCACACCTGGAATCTGCATTCTTCTTTAAATGAAGTTTAAGAAGCCAAAGGAATGGATGCTGGGGCAGAAAGAGTCCAACGCAGAGAGCCAAGAGCTGCAAGCCCTGGACAAAAGGAAGACATACACTGTTTCAAACATCTTACAAAGGAAAACTTCCTGCTGTGGCTGCTGGCCAGCAGTGCAGCATACTGTGCCAAGTCAAGTAACAGACAGCTGTAAATAGGAATAAAGAAAACAAAGCACAGAGAAAAAGTAAATAAGCATGTCACCTCATTGGAAGGCCAAAATGCTCTCTATTTACTTGTGTAAAGTAAGTTTCTTTCGGGTCTGGAAATGGGAAAGCAGATCAGGTTTCTTCCTGTGTATTACATGCTTTTTATACAAATACTAAGTCTGCAAGGCCAAGCACTAATTTGCTTCTCCTATTATATATATTATGAAGCAACCCATAAGACATTTTCCTCCCACCAAGCAGATGGTAACTATTGAAAAAAACAATTATTCAATATTTTGGTGTATTTTCATTGCTCTATATGTATCTATAAGCTTCACATAATACAGACGGCTCACATGTACTCTGGATATACACTTACTAACATTGCAAGTACTTTTCTCACAATTGTATCGATGCATCATACTGAAATTTACAAAATGGGGTTTCTCGAACTTAATTTACCTGACTTGCCTGGTATTAAATAGAAATTTGACAGCACAGGCACAGATATTCCCTTTCATCAAAAACCTGTACTTTGATGGAGGATACCATTGGCTCTATTTCAGGAAGACACTGCGGTAGAAGCAAGTGTGGGGCACTATGGCATGAATTTAGGACTTAAAAAAAATAAAGTGAGGCTAGAAACATTTTACAAACATGT
The DNA here is from genome assembly GCA_013400195.1 of Aramus guarauna. Classification (NCBI taxonomy): domain Eukaryota; kingdom Metazoa; phylum Chordata; class Aves; order Gruiformes; family Aramidae; genus Aramus; species Aramus guarauna. The sequence goes on from VXBL01003182.1 coordinate 368,159, forward strand.
TAACCCTTAAAAACCATGCCAGTGGATTATGATAGCAACAATTTATTTATCAGTATCAGAGGGAAGGCCTTGACACTGTTCCGAAAGTACCAAAGAAGTATCACATTTAGTCTGATTTCCATCAGCCATATGTAACTTCAGTGTGTGGTAATCGACATGAACGTGCTGTCTGTTATAGAAGCTTTGTGGATGTTTTAGCGATGCACGCATACTGGCCATATCCCAGATAGGGGCTGTTCAGTTATGTCTGCTGGTCGTGTTCTACTTTCTATGACAAGAGAAAAACATGTTTATTGCAAAGCCTTAATACAGTAATTTCCTTTCTCATTTTCTGATCCATCTCACAGTTCTGCAATGCAGCTTACTGTGCTGTATTCCTCTATGGTATGCACTATTGTTCCAGTTCTGTTAATTCTACACAAACTGTAAGTATTAGCTTTCTTTTCAATTTCAGTTCATTTAATTGTTACACATTTAGATACCAGTGAATAGCCGGCAATGGACAAAGGTGAAGAATTTTAAGTATGTATTTATAATCTGGCATGGAGGGTACACGCAGAACAGCATGACATACAAGAGGTGACATCTATGCGAAGCCCTGAGTGTATCTGAGATTCCACAACATGGCACTACAGCTTTTCTTCACACGCTGCTATAGAGACACCTGCCGTGTGGTTTAGTCCACTGAGCTGCCTGATGCAGCACCTCTCTTCGGAAAGATGCAGTAAAAGAGAATTAGGTTCCAGATGTGATGTCTTACTTAACAATTTACTTGAAGATAGCCCATTGTATGTGCAGCCTTTAAAAACAACACAGGCACAGATATACTCTATCATACTTTGATGGAGGATAGCATTGGCTCTGTTTCAGGAAGACACAGTAGTAATAAGATATTATTTCATTTTTTTATCTGATTTTCAGTAAGCAAATGCTACAGAAGTGTGGAGCCCCTTTACCACTCTAAACAGTCTGTGCTGTTGAAATAGATACCATTGAAATAAATACTGGGTTACCTGTATTGGTCCTGCCTGGTTTTGTGGATGTCGACGTCTAGTCTGTTTAATAAGCTGACAACAGATCTCATTTTGAAGTTCAGGATGTGTGAGGCAGATCTGCAAAGCACTTTGGGCCAAAGATACGTGGTAATCAATGGCAGGAGAGTCAACTGCAGCATTTATAAACAACTGGCATGTCTAGATATAAAATAATAAGCAAGTGAGTTTACATACAAAAAGCTCCAACAAATCTTTTAGATGTTCTGTACAACAAAAGTGTGCTATAATTGAAGTCACAATTAGTCAGTTTACCAGTAGACTAAGAAAACCCTGCTGGCCCTGCAAAAATGGGTGAAAAGGGGCCAGAATGGATGGAAAGCTACACAGAGACACTTAAGATAAAAACACCTCTTAAAAAACACGCTTTTCACTCCATATCTAATGGAGTGAGCTCTAGCAGGAGTTGCCACAGTCATGGTGGTAGGCAGGTTTAAGGACAGGCTGAACATAGCTTACCCCTCTACAGGACTTTAAAATGCAAAGTGTACAGCTCGCAATGGCAGCCAGTGTAAAATGCTTGTACAAGTAGTGAGCACAACAGGGCAGAATATACACAGATAAGAAAACCACAACTCAGAGCCATTTGTTTTACATCTTGGCTCTCACTGTTGTTTTTACTGTGGATAAGTATAACCTTTCCTATCCCCCATACTGTCTTAGGAAAGCCAGGTGTTAAGCATTTGTTGTGCTGTATTAGAGGAAACGTTACGTATCACTCATTGCATTTACTCTATATAATAGTTGATGAATTTTCAATGTATATAAGAAAAATACAAGAAATGGATGGAAGCCAAATCTATATCTAGTCTATCTGAAAATATGTGGGTGCGCAGGACTAATTTTTATTAGCAATGGAATAACTGAAACATGACTTGATCTAAATCGATTCCCTGCCTGACTTGTAAACTGATTTATACCAAGTTTCAATAAAGGTCATAAAGTCATCTCTTATTTATTTATTTTAGGCAAGTGTCTGTGATTTGAATTCGGTCTGAAATGTATTTCTGAAAGTGATTTCCAAATAGATATAAATTTATTTTTATCAGAGAAGTACAGTCCCTTTTAAATTTTCATGCTGCAGGATTGCAGAAAATAAGATGGATGTACTTCTTTAAAGTGCTTCAAACATTTCAGAGAAACAAGCTGGAAAGTTTGCCTACAAGTGGCTGTGACTGAACACATGGTGCTTATCTTGAATTCCTTTCTAGATCTGAACCATTACATGAAAATTCTCCAGATAGTTGATGCTTCAGGGAATTTGGTCTTTAGACTTGTCTAAATTCTGTGGAGAAAGTTCATTTATCCAAGTGCCATGCCTTCCAACTCATAATTTATTAAACAACGTACAGAAAAAGGAACAGCAAGATTTTATTCTGTCTCTGAACTAGACTTTATAGCCTGGCTATTAGTTAATGTTCAGGAGTAGTTTTACCTGAGTGAGGGCAGGAAAGAGGAGAAAGAAGGTTAATGGCCTTGCAGCATACTCCCTCTCACAGATATCAACCACCTATCTGGCCTTTCACTGGGAAAGATACAAGGTCTTACTGGCATACAAAAATTCTTAAGAAACTAGCTGCGGCACAGCAATTATGAACCATTACATGTCTCTTAACCATAAAAATTTTTCACTACTACTGGGAGATACACAAGGTGTATTTTTAGAGGTGTATGAAAATTCAGAAAACTGTTGTGATATACTTTCAATAATTTTACTCTGTAGTATTTTCTGTATTTATATTACTAGAATACATAATCAGTCTTTTAAGAATAGCTGCTTCATATGAATAAAATATTTTATTAAAAAGAGCAGTAGAATCTCTGCCTTCTATCTCAATTTGAAATAATCCGTGACTTGCTTAGACTAGAAACTTTGGCTTTGTTTTGTTTTTCTTCAGATTTTTAAACATCTTCTAGCTGATTTAAATATATTTACAACAAAACTTTCACTTACCATTTGTTCTTCCTGTAATCTAATTGAAAAAATATTTCAGATTAAGTGCTCTGAATACAGGTATCCATCAATGCTGTCAGGTTCTCTGGGGCTTATGAACTTCATGATAAAATTATTATCAATCATGATGGCCACAGATTTTTCAACTAACTTGCACTTTATCAATAACCTCAGTAGAAAGGCCAAAAGTTGAAGCCTAAACTGCTCCCTCACAGGTAAAAGTGATCTCTTTACATAGGAAGTGATACTCTTTGGTGAGATAGTATGGGGACATTCTGCTACTGTCCATTAGTTACCTCACTGAAGATAAAAGTAAACTTCTTTCTTTTATCATCTTATCTGTTGAGCATCTCTAGTAAGTCAATTAGCAGCCATTCTTTAGCTAAGAGTTAAAATAGTAAGTTAGTAAATAAATAAGGCATCCACTACGGTTTTACCTTAAATAGTTTAATTGCTTCAGTTTGCAAGGCTTCTGATGGCAATGTTGTAAGAGGGGAAGCAATTCCTTCTTTGCTGTGGCAAAGGGTAGGATGTCTCCAAATCTGAGAAGCTAAACAGATAAAATATGTGGGTTTTGCAATTAATTCAGTACATAAGTACATTCGGTAAATTACTATTAGAAGATTAGTATGTTGAAACAAAAACAAACTTACTGGTATCACCTTCCATATTTAACAGTTTGCAAATAAGTTGTTCAAACTCAGATCCAACATTTACACTGGTACTTCCAGCTGCAACTGTCAAATGATAAAGCCATGTGTCCTGAAGTAGAAAAACACACAGCAGCTCACTCATTCTGTGTTGGAAGGAGCTGCTTCATCAATATCTTGCTCTCAACTTCAGATCTTGCTTCTCAACTTCACTGCCATACACTCCTCTTGAAGCCCAAAGGGGTTGGCCTTTGTTTGAATACACCTGTATTCATGGTCACTCTATGTTACAAGTATTAAGTAATGAGCATTGGACAGGGCTCTCTTCAGAAGTCTTTTATCCTCAGAAATCATGGCAATATATCAATGTGTTCTTCCCTCCCTCTTCAGAAAGCTAATGTAAATGCCTTTTTGTTACTGCCAGATCCTGCTAACCTGGGGATAAGGCTAGAAAGCAAAATGAGGTCTACAAGATTACTTGTGAGCAACGAAGCAATAATAATAAAAATGGTTTTAACTATACCTCTCATTTCCTCTTCACTTCAGTAGGGCACTACAGTCTTCCCTACTATTTGTCTTATCAGTGAAAATGGGTAACAGTATCCCAAAACTTCTCATGAACGTCTGCTACAGGTCTATCTACAACTTAGTGTGATGTCAGCAAAACTCTCCAATTACAGCGTATTTGATATTCTGCACCATTTCCTTATGTAGGCAAGCCTGCTCATTTTCCTCTGGTTGAAAATTACCTACAGTAGCATTGGTTCACAGACAGACTCTGATCAATGTTAATGAAGCAGAACCTTTTCCTTGCTTATTATATCAAACTATAAGACAGATGACTTATAAGTTCCCTTCCTCCTCCTCTTTAAGAAATACTTGTATCACAGCACCAGACTCACAGACATGTTACTGAAACTCAATTAAAAAATCCTTTATTACCTTTTCATGTTTGGATCCTATAAGAAGATAAGTGGGTCCTTGGTCTTTAGGGTGGATAACAACAGTGTAATGTGTTGATAATAAACTGCGACCACTAGCCTCGTAATCTTCATCAGAATCACATGATCTATCAACTTCTTCAACCTTTGCCTCAAAAAGCTTGATTTGACCAAGAGGAAACTAAAAGTAAATATCAGAAGTGAGAGAGCAAATATTTCCTTCAGTGCACACTAATTTTATATTCCTTAAATAGAAATAAAAACATGAACTACCATCAATACCCATTTATATTTATTGATTCTCAGTCCTGCCAAGGAATGTCAGATAAGCCAGCTGTTGCAGACAGCAGGAGGATGATATGTGCCGAAGTCTGAAAGTGAGATTTTTAAGAATTCTTTTCCAAGTCTGCTTCTGTATCTAGTAAATGCAATAAATGTCTGTTAGGGTGAGAGAAGTAATTCTTCAGAGTTTCCAGACCTGGTTCCAAGCAAAAACTCCATGGGTCAAGCCTAGAGCTTTATTTATAATCTTGTTATTTCAGAGGACAGCAGTGCAGTGTTGATGTATCTTACTTTGTTCATGCTGTAAGTTCAAAAGGTAAATTTTTTGTGTGGTAGACCTTCTCAGCTGGTTTCACTCTTCGGTCTGATAGATCACAGTACTTAAGTTGTAGATGTACTTATGATCATTTATCAGGAAATACTTTCTATGAGAAGCCATTTAAAAGGAAATTTTCACAGAAGTTATTATTTCATAGTCATTATCAACAGGAAGCCACAATGAACACAAATACAGCATGCCACCTTCACAACTGGGTGACAGGACTGACAGAGGACAACAGTCCTTACTGGCTATTTTATGCAAAGCTCTGTTCCTTTCAACAGCACCACTGCTCCTTCTCTAGCCGTTAAGACATCAGGATGCTCAAGAGAGTGTTATTTAATGGTGTAGTGAAGAAGCCTTGGCTACTGTTTCTTTGTTGTTTGTGATATCAAGCAATGCTTAGTGATTCAGCAGAAAGAAAGGGATGTTTGTTTCCCTTTGGTCTGGGGATAGTGGGGCAGTACAGTAACTAGCATCTTACTTGTGCCACATTCAAGTGTAAGCCTGAAGTAATTTGTCTTGAAATATCAACATCAGTGAAGAGCAGATGAGGCTTCTCAATAATAATGTTTAAAAATTGAAAATACAATATGGCGGAGTAGCTGTCAAGTTTGACTCAATCTAGAGTGGGTTTCTGCAATAGTCATTTGATAAAGTGAGCAGTTAGTAATATAATAATTTTGAAGAAACATCACATATTGGTGGCTCTTTATTCCAGTGCTCTCACTGTAAGGATTAAAGATGCATGTGGTGATTTGTATTTACTGTGGTGCTTCTGAGGCATTCAACTTTTTGAACAAGGTAAGATTCTGAGAATCAAGAGATGCCATTTCACATACAAATAGTCAAGACTGATTTATTCACTAAGTTTAACTAAAACACAGTTGGCTGATTTTTTTAATTTGAATTCCATTTTGAAAGGAGGCCATTTAAATGGACTCCATTACTGCACAACTGCAGATTGTGCAATTTGTTTCCACACAGACAAATTCAGCTACAGCGAACATGTTTTCACTTAGCAAATTGTTGACATTCGAAATGAATGAGTTTTGGAAAACTTTTCATACATATTCTGCTTACAAAAGCTAAATTCTTATTCTATTACAAGCCAGCAAGTTTCAATTTTGCTTTAAAAGGGCAGCAAAACTTGTTCCAAATGTGAGGGAAATACTCACAAGATGTTTCTTGATGACAAAATACAATGCTTTGGGAGCAAAAGGACAGGTGAAAAGTATGACTGGGAAATGTCCTTTGTCTCGTCTCTCTAGGTAAAGTTGACTGGAAATATTAGGACCAACAATATTTGGAAGTGTGGGTAGAGAACTAAAGGTCAGGCCCAATGTGGAAGAGCCAAGTCTTGCTCTTCCTTAGCTCCTTGTGTCCTACAGGGTATGGGATGTTGGGAGGTTAACTTAAAGCTGATTGGATCCCATTTCTTCCTTTTCTTCCTCAAACAGTATTGTCCCTAGGATTTAGAAATAATTTTATCATCCCTCATCGGTTGTAGACACTGAGCTCCTTTTCTGAAATACTGATGGGGAATGGGAGCAGATCCCCCCGCAAAGACACACGTCTGCAAAGCAGCAAACTCTGCATCCTGCTAGGCTTTTGTTTGTTTGGTTTTTTGCCTTTCTTGCAGCACTATGATGATAATTTCTTGAAACTTGCAGTCAATGCCCACTGCGAACATCTGTTAGAAAGGGTCAGCTTCCAGAAGTAAATGACAGCCAGGTCTTTTCTGACGAGTCTCACGCCTGTCAGAAAGGGAGACCTGAACTGCTGGCAAATCAGTGTTCCCCTTTGGCTAGGGGTAAGGAGATGCAGAGTATCTATCACGTCCTGTAAGAGAAGGAGACCAATGGGCGTGTCCTGGATTACTGCCTATTAAATAGGATCCTTCTGAGTTGACAGTCTGTGAAGTCTAAATGTTTGGTTATCAAGATAAAATGGGCATATAGTACCCAGGACAATTGTACCTTAACAAAGCTGTAACTTACTGTTTAAAGCCTACTTCAGTATGTTATCTTCCATTCACTGAGGAAACAAGGGACCTACCTTGTCTTCTTGATTACGGAAATAATACAAAATTTTTCCAACTAGGGTACACCAAACTCTTTTGGAATATCCATGTTTCACCTGAAATTACAGAACATTAGGGATAAGCACAGCTAGAGAAATGCAGACTACATTTCACCATTTCTCAGCTTTGGTGATGTTGGGAATAAATGCCTTGGTTCAAATTCCTTTCCACCAGACAAATAACTAGTTACTAGACAAATAATTAAAACTGTGTAACTATTAAGGGAATAAGAATTAAAGCATTAGATGCTTGTCTAAAGCCTAGTAAACCCAATGTGAGATTTTCATTTGCCTTTCAGGCCTAAATTAGTGGAAGTTAAGGAAATGGAAAAAATGACAGAGAAAAAATCCTTTTATACAATATTCTTATTATCTTGAAATAACCTGTCCCGGTGAGTAATACAGAAAAAGAGAGTATGCCCCTGAAATAAGGTAAGTCAATTAGCTACTGAAACATATGCTGAACTAGGATATCATTGAAGTGCAAATGGAGAACTCAACACAGGGAATAAAATGAATTAAAAAGACAAAAAAGAAAAACCAAATCAAATCAAACAACTATTGCCCAAAGTAGATGAGTTGGTAGTCCTTCTGGATTGTCCAAATTGTAAACTACGGGGAAAGCAAACATGTATGATTTCCTTGTATTTATTTTATTGTAGGGCCATTTTCATCCAGGTATTATTCTTAAGAGATTAGGGGAAGACAAGTGTTCCTACCTTTGTAAGTAATCCTTTCATGGTTGGCTTCGTTTCAGGCTGTATGAAAAGTGGGCTGGCTGCCTGTATTTTAAGAACATTCTGTAGTACTTTGATCCATTCTTCTAAGATGTTGGGAGAATCTGCAGTCAGGTAGTATGTTCGTTTTTCTGTGGTCAGCTATGTAGTAACAGAAGAATCTTGAGCTTTAAGGACATTATACATTTGACCCCACAGTGTGGGGGTCGTAATATATACTATACAATAAGGTTTCACAGCTTTGGGGGGTGTTATTTTCCCAAAAGTACTTTTCATTAATGGAACAGTCTGTGGCCAGGAAGAGCAGACAGAGCCTTTCTAAGGCTTTATCTGAAAAGTTCCAGGACAGCAGAGTTCAGAAAACTCAATTTATCTCCTTTCAGACAAACAACTTCTCTCAACCCTAATGGCTGGCCCCAAGACTACTGTCTTTATTTATACCTCATATGTGATGATTTGACTTTTGTTGCAATACAAACAAGACTACATGTAGGCCTTTCTATAGTGTCTGTAACTGAAATGATTCTTTGGTTTCAGACAAAGGGCACTGATTAATTCCAAGTCCACACTTGGACTTCCAGTGCAATAGGGACTGGAACAAGAGGTTGGTTTTGGGGATGGAGGGAATTAATACCCACTGAAACACAGATGACAAAAGCAGGCACCTGAATTGTTTGTTTTCCATCACCCCTTTCAATGTGGCTAGATGCATTTAGCTCAATTTGACCTTGAGGTTTTCGAATTACATCACTCTGTATGGAAAGAATGGAGAAAGAATATTTTAAATCTACCAAAAAATAGCAGTAAATAATTATAGATCTTATTTAAAAATTAGTCTTGATAAATACTTCCTAGTTAGACATTGAGTACTTTCTACACCTCTTGAGGAACTGAGTCATGAATTACTCTCTAACAGCTCAGACACCAGGAATGCATTTCTTTTCCTTCTAGCAGCCCTAGATTCTCAGTAAAAACAATCTAATATTAAACAGCAAGTAAGTTACATGTACTTACTGGAGATTTGTAGTATAGTAATTCGCCTCCTTTAAGCACAAACCACCGTCGTTTCCAGGTCTTTACTTTACCACCCATTTTTAACAGATATCCAGATTTTTCCAAAGGTTCCTGATTATTTAGAAGTTAGATAAAAAGTAGTTAGATACACACATATACCTATACCCCTCAGAGATATGTATAAATGCAAACACATACATACAGGTATTTTAATGACTTTAAAGCATGCTAAATAATAATTACAGTATTTGATGAGACTTTTAGTCCAACAACAAAGTTTTTACAAGCATCAATTAAGACAAATGCCATGCATGTGGGATAAGTAATTAATATCATGAAGCAGATTAAGGGATTTGCCCAGAACTATACAAAAAGAATATGATGATTCCTGTTTTTTACTTTCTGGTTATTTATATTAAACAAGGGACAAAATGAATATAATGTAAATATATATTTTTTCCCAACTTCAGGACCTAACCTAGACACCATATATAGAGCACTGTAATTCAGAGCTCCACATAGACATACTTCTAGTGTGTACACCTGTAGAACTAAGTTCACAGTTTTGCTTTGTGAAGAAAGCTTAAAATAAATTATCTTCATCACCAGGCAGTCAATCACTTGTATGTCAAGACACTAGCTACTAACATAGGCCATTAAAAAAGCAGACCAGTATCCCATAATGGTTTGGTTTCTTTGACCTGTCCTCACATGTTACCCTACTTATGGTTTCTCTAATGCCTGAAGTTGTTTTCCCTGTATGAGGAAGCTATAGAAATGTATTACTGGACATAGATTTCTACTGATATCCTATTTCCCTAAATATTCAAATAAGCTGATTTTAGTATTTCATATGCAATCTAAGATCTGGTTCCAAGGAAGGAAAATCTTAAGTACTTTGAATTTTCTTCTGGAATTATCTGCCTATTTCCATTCATTATATAGAAAGCTCAGAATTATCCTCCACTTCCCTTCAATCATTATAGTCTTATATGGCTAACTTACTGTTGGTAGATTTTGCTATTTGTACTCATAAGGCAGCCTGTGAGTCAGCAAGACTGAATATACTGATTTGGTACTCGCTTTGAACATAAATACACAGTACCACAGGTACACTTCTTCACAGAACTTCAGTACTCACATTTTTTCCATTATCACTAGATGAGGAAGAGGTCTTAGGAAGTTTCTGTTCTGGCTCTGAATAGTCTGTATCTACTGAATATGCATCTGGAGGAATAGCATAGTCACTTTCTGAGGTCACGGAAGAGAGAGACACCCCTGAGTTAAAAGAAGAAAGATGGTTTTTTATTATTATTACATTAGAAACAAATGAGATCAGAATATCCATGCAGAACGAATATCTGAGTAGGATCTGTAGGCAAACACAAGTATCAAGATAAATCCATCAAGAACCAAGCATTTTTTTAAGTATTGGTGTATCAAACTATCAGCACAGTGCTAATACCTGAATTCCATTTTCTTCACAATTAAACAGAGTTTAAGTCACTTGTGAATGAAACAACAAATAAATGTTTTCTATGTATTATCACGTTCTGTTATATTACAGCACCTTTTTTTAAGGAGGGAGGTAGTGCCATGCATCATACTCACTCTCTAAAAAACAAATACAAGATCTTTAATTAAACTAAGCAACTTTCCCCTTCCCCTTTCTATCATTCACTCTAATATCTAGATTTCTCATGCAATTGGTTGTTTACTAAGAAGATCTGCTGTATGTTGAGGTTGTAGGTGACTGTCTTTATTTAGCAATTAGTATAAGTTTTTATACTGATGATTTCTAAAAATCTGAATTCCAGATGTCAGGATTTTTTTTTAAGTTTATTACCTTTAACACTGAAAAAATTCACCCTGTTTTCAATTCTAGTGAATCAGCAAGAAAAATTCAAACTTCTCCCTTATTTATTATAGAAATAATTATTTTCACATGTATGAGCATGTCAGTTTGTAAAGTTTTACTTTCTGACTAGTGTTCTACTCTGACAGGTTACTCTGCAAGATGGAAATGAACATGCCTTGTTTCCTTTGTTTCATTAATGTCCACACTCATTTGCCAATTTTATATTAAAAAAAAAGCTTTATTGCTTTAGTAAGCCACCTGGGCCTTCAGAGTGGGTTCTTCTCAGGGAAGATCCTTAATAACAAATATGCAGCGAGCTAATTATGCACCTAGTGAAATTTGTGACCGCCTAGATTTTTAAACAATGTGATCTCAACAAAGATACATACATGTGTGTTTTGTGGTTAAGAAAGGAGAAGCCTGTGGTGAGGCAGGCTGTACCGTTGCAGCCCATACCCATGGAGGCTGATGGTGGAACAGATATCCACCTGCAGCCCATGGAGGACCCCATGCTGGAGCAGGTGGATGCACATGAAGGAGGCTGTGACCCTGTGGGAAGCCCGTGCTGGACCAGGCTCCTGGCAGGACCTGTGGCCCCATGGAGAGAGGAGCCCACTTCAGAAGAGTGGACTTGTGACCCCGTGGGGGACCCAGGCTGGAGCAGTCTAGTCCTGAAGGACTGCACTCTGTGTAACGGACCCAGGCTGGAGCAGGGGAAGAGTGTGAGGAGTCATCCCCCTGAGGAGGAAGGATCAGTAGAGACGACATGTGATGAACTGACCACAACCCCCATTCCCCATCCCTCTGGGGATGCCACTGGGAGGAGGAGGGAGAGAATTCAGGAGTGAAGTTAAGCCTGGGAAGAAGGGAGGGGTGGAGGGGAAGGTTTTTTAAGATTTAGTATTATTTTCTCATTATCCTACTCTTGTTTGATTGACAATTAAATTAATTTTCCCCAAGTTGAATGTGTTTTGCCCATAACAGTAATCAGCGAGTGACCTCCCCCTGTCCTTACCTTGACCCATGAGACTTTCATTATATTTTCTCTTCTCTGTCCAGCTGAGAAAGGGAGTGATAGAGCGGCTTGGTGGGCACCTGGCCTTCAGCCAGGGTCAACCCACCACACTGCATGAGATGACACAACTAAATACTCTGTTGAGGGAACTTTTCCACCTGCTTTCTGATCATGTTAAACTGTTACCTTGTTATATAAACTTGAATACATGTGGGATTTTTTTCTGATGGCAATTACTTTTTTCGAGGTCCTTTTCACCTGCCTACAATTAAAGGTCAAGGAAGTCCTTGGCATGACAGAGTATCAATGGAATGGAGCTTCTTGCTTTAAATGTACAAGTCACTTTGCCCTCACGACAACAACCAGCTACTAGATTAATGCCTTAAAAAGTCATCTATAATAACAGCAATAAAAAGAAAGCCATGTATAACAGTCCTTTCTCCTGCATTAATAATAGAGCTAGGCTTTGATAGCTGACGTAAAAGTCTAGATATAAGACGTCCATGCTGTTTAAGGAAGAACTGGCTTGTTTTCCAAACTTCTCAGAAGTTATTTGTTCTTATGTTTTTTGCCTACCTCGTTTCATAGCCCGAGGACTACCCGGACTACTTTTGCTTCGAGAATCAGACTCAGTAGTCCTTGAGCTGGACCAAGAGCTGTCTTCTTCCTCAGATCCTGACGACTCGTCTATAAATGGGCTGTTGCTTATTTGAGTTGCTTTCTGCAGAAATTAACACAACATTCTTTGATACCTTGCATAAAGGGTATCAGTCATTTCTTTCATACTGTGGCAGAGCTCTGCTGACTTCTTAACATTCAAAGCTGTTCTTAGTTGGGTTGTGAGTTTTGGCACACAAATGTCAACATGAAACTGAATTCCCTCTGCCCTCTGTATCCTCAACCACCCCCACACTTTAAAACAGAAACCTGAGGTAGTTCAAGGCATGGGTCTTTCCAAATCACAAAAGGCTGCCAGAAAACAAACAATGCTGTGATTAGTTACTGCTGGCTATCCGACTACAAACAGCTTTGGCACTGACACAAAGACATTTCTACACATACGCACACTTAATTATGGCATTGAACACCATGTGGCTCTGTTTAATAATTAACAAGCCTTTGGAAAAAATCAGCAAGGAACCTAAGAAGAATTGACCTGGGCTGGTAACATTTTATAAGCAGCAATAATTTTTTTTCCAGCTATTTGACATTTCCATTACTTCTGGGGTTCTGTGATCTCTAAACATCATCTTATGACATATTTGGCATGGTAGCATCAAATGTGAACCAGCAAGTTCCTGGATGTGAAGCCTAATGGTATTTAAAAATTTTCTTTAAACAGTAATACAGTTACCCCTTTCAAAGTGGTATAGACAGGAGTGGTCATGTTCTTATATATCAGAGATGTATATAATCCGGATATGGTGTATGACGTTAGTGAAACAGCACCTAAAAAAGCAACATATTATATAAATGACCTTTCTAATTTACCCCTCAATTAACCAAATTCTAATGTATTTTTTTGCATTGTATAATCATAGACTCATAGAATGGTTTGGGGGGGAAGGGACCTTAAAGACCATCTAGTTCCAACCCCCCTGCCATGGGCAGGGACACCTTCTACTCGACCAGGTTGCCCAAAGCCCCATCCAACCTGGCCTTGAACACTTCAAGGGAGGGGACATCCACAGCTTCTCTGGGCGACCTGTTCCAGTGCCTTACCACTCTCATAGTGGAGACTTTCTTCCTAATACCTGATCTAAATCCGTTACCCTTTTTAAATTGAAAGTATAATATCTTACCTTGGTACCTGCTATAGAATCTTCAAAGTGAATTGCAAAGAAAACTGGAGTGAACAAAGTACAAATTCAGCACAAAGTCAAGAGGCAAGGTAATAGAAGACAATGGAAAGATAACCAATAATCTTCTAGTTTTTAAATAGCAGATAACTAAATCTTCATGAAAGTATCTTAGAGGAACATAGGAACATGGGACATTTGGTCCTTGCTTACAAATCACCATAAGAAGAGAATTCTTGTTTGTGAGACAATGAACAGCTAAACCACTTACTTTTGTTAAGAGATTCCATGGTGAAAGCTTCAGACATCCTTAAACCAGATTTGGCTACAGCATAAATTCTGCTTTCCTATACAAGTGTAATAGATTTGATGGTAGATAATTAAATGCAGATGTAGATAATTAAAACACAAAAATTACTTTTCTTCTGTTTAGCCTCCCCATAGCCTCCTAGTCTTTGTGTTAGTACAACAATGTGATAAAATGGTTGATAAAATGGTGTTATCGGTAGCAGCTGAAAAATGCATCCTTATTTTAAATGCTATACCCACCATACCCATACACTGTTTCAACTTTTTTTCTGCACAGTGCTTACCCTTATAGATAACTTCTTTTTAAAAATACTGCTATAAGGGGCCAAAGAAGCTATGGCAAGAATATTTTTTAAAGAAAGAGTGTATGTTAAGAACAGAGAAACGTCATTATGGAGGCAACTTTTCAACAGTTTTGTGTTAAAAGATCACAATAAGAAAATCCATAATGAAAAAATATGCACTAAAATATATACATAGAAAAGCTGTTGCATTAACATATTCTTCATCTCTGAATCATTAATAAATCTCTGACTGTGGAACTGCAGAATTAGTGAGTCTAGACACAGTTAATTTTGGATTTTGTGTAAGAAATATTAATATCTATTTTAATTCCTTGATTGATGGCTTTAAAATTTTACTTGCAAATGTGATCAATAACTTCCATAATCTGTAGTTGTCTTCTGTCAACTTAATTGTCTAGATCGTGAGTAGTACAATCGTTATAGCAAAGGCACTGATACCAGCACTCTTAGGCTCTGTTAGTGTTAAAGAAATAAATGGAGTCGCAAGCTCGTTTGATATACTCGCAAGGACATATGTAACTTAGATATGACATGAAAAAAATTGGTCTCATCTACAAAAATAGCGACTGTTTTTCAGCAGCAGAAATGCTGTTCTTCAAATAAAACTTGCTTCTGAGTTTGTCCTCTTAGTTCAAATTAAGGTAACGCCCTCTCTTGTTATCAAAGAAAATCAGAAAGGTAGAAACAAGAAAAAACATAGAAGACAAGCATGAGATTGAGTTTGTTTCACCAGTAGGAAAAATATCTATGATTACACTTACCCAGGAAGGAAATCGATGTAATGGAGGGGTTGGAGGTTTGTTGGTAGCACCCTTTTTTGTCGTATCACCAGGTTCCTGGGCTTCAGCATTTTGTGCTTCAGTGCAGTCATAGGTAAACACTCCTTCATCACAGCCAATCTCCATTTTCTCTAAAATACCAGTTTCTTCTCCATCCACCAGATCAATGTCTGTTTCCTGAGGTCTCCATGGACGTATCATGCTTATGGCATTTCTGTTTCTGCCAAACATTCTGTCAGAACTCAGCTGGGGCTGGCTTAGATGTTTCTTTACTAATGCTGAATTTATACTAAACACATTAGGAGTCCGTAACTTTGGAGGTGGCAAATTTGAGGGAGAATCTGATGACGTTGTGCATTGAGAACCTGCAGAATTTGCTAGAATTGGGTATTTGGGTGTCAGAGCAGGGGTTAAAATTGGGCTTGGGGTATTTGCCTCACTGGATGAGGATGAATAATCTAGACTCTGAGACTGAAATTTCTTATTCAGTTCATCTGAAGAACTATCTTGGTCTTTCTTTTTACTTGCAAAATCAGAGTTGGACTTTCCACCTGGATTGCTCTGGCCTTTTCTTTGGGCCACTTGCTGCCAGGAGTATAACTTCTTGTGCTGAGTCCTCTGAACACCAAAACTCTCTTCTTCAAATAGCGAACTACTGTCATCAGATGCTGTCAAACACATTTCACTGCCCATTCTACTGCACCTTGTGTTCTCTTCAGATGTGTGGCTTGAGAGAGTTGATGCACACCTAGATTTCAGTCCTTTAGTGTCTCCTGCATCCTCGTCTGAGCTCCAGTCACTCCCGGTAGTGCAGGAGTTCTTTGACATGTCGCTGTCTATGTCTTTGGATGAACAGCTCGTTCTCACATTTTTGTTCTGCTCTGATCCAGAGGAACTTTGTTGCAATGACTTCTGACCTTTATTGCTCTCATGTGCAGGACCAGCAAAAGTAGTTTCCAGGATATCCTTCTCTGGAGGAGAAATACAATGAACATGAGAAAATTACTTTAGCAAACTTGACTGCTGAAAGATTTTGTCATCATATCTGCAAATAGTAAGTAGGCAATCATTTCAAATTTGTAAGGACATCGAAGGTGTTTTAATGTTGTACATAATAAACCTTCAGAAAAGTATTATAAATTTTTGAATGCAACTGAAGTTGCAATGATGTTTGCCAAAAAACTGTAACAGACATTACTCAAAGTTCTGGCCAAACTAAAAATGGCAATGAATGTAAAGATGAGCAGAGTGGAGCCATATTTTAAAGTAATCCAGATATGTATGAAACCAAACCAAACCAAGAAAGGAAAACAAAGGCTTACAAGGGCATATAAACTTAGCTGCTGTATTAAATCTAAGGAAAATTAAAATTTAGTAAAAGCTTGTCAGAAAAGATTTACATTAACAAATCAATTATTCTGAACGTTTCTACAGTGTTTATATACAGAAATTTATTCTGCAAGCTATTATTGGTTTCCCAGTGGTGAATGCTTACAATACACAAGAGAGGCTTGTGAAAAATGCTTAGGCAAAGACACTATATTTAAAATAGCTTTGCTTATGCTGTTCACTTTTACCTGGTTTTGCAAGCGAGGACTATAGCTTGCAGTGTGTCAGTGAGGCCTACGTGCTTCCCCTGGGTTAAAACAGATGCAAGAACTGGGGCTTTTTTGCACAGACACTTGGGAAAGTTAATGTTAAATAACTGCATGAAGTTAAAGTGGATTGGATAAGTCAAAGATTTTAATTTAGTCCACATTAAGGTAATGAAGTCACAAAAGTTGAACTGTTTCCATCTAGGCAAGCCTAAGGTTCTATTTCTTATCCTTTCCCTTGAAAAAATAATTCTTCAATTCCCTCACCTATAAAAATGGAAATAACAATACATACCCACTTTTATAATGAACCTGATGTCATATAAATATACAAAATATTAAGAGGATCTACTTCAGTTTCTCATTTTCTACAGACCTCAATTTGCAATTTTAGGCATCATGATTAACCGTGGAGAAAATGCTGAGGTCATAAATAGTACTGTGGGACTCAAACGAAGGACCAGAGCAATAGTCTTCTTCCTGTGCTTTTCATTGCTTAAGGGAAGCAGCAAGTTGCAGTGGGCTTGCTTATGCTTGTAACAGCACAGCCGCATGCCAACTTGCTGGCATTACCAGACTTCAGGGCTTGTTGGGAAAATTGTATGAATCCTGATCAGGGAGCTTTCTCCTTCTTTGGATAGGAAACAATGGAGCAAAAAGACGCCTGAGAATCTTCTATTTTTTGTGACCTTGATAATACTAATGAAAGATTACTGAGTTGATCTTGCTGAGTTAGGGCATAAAACTAACACTGGGACATCAGTGATAGCACAGATAAAATATACAGAAACTGGACTTAGGTGAGACACTGCACAGGCATAAAAAGGTAACAGCCCTCCCCAAGGGACTGGCAGCCTTAAACTCCTTATGCTACTGTGGAGCAAACCTGGGCCACAAGAAATTCTTTCCTTTGCAGCCAAAGCACCTGTCAGCCACTGCAAGCTGCCAAACAATGTATTAGTGGTATTACGGAGACTCTAGTGCTCAACAGGATTTCTTCCTAGTAATAGAAACTAGCATTAAAGAGGGAGAGACTATGGCTATGTACTTTGAAAACAGCTGGTTTGGATATGCTGACATAGTTGTCAATTTTAGTTTTCTACCTGTGTCAGAATAAAGTGGCAGTATTGGTAACTAGGTACCCAGCATGTTTTTACCTTCAGTGTAGTCTGATTCTTTAGGTGAAGACTTGCTTATTTCTTCAAACTTGGGAGATGGTTGAGGACTTCTTGCTCTGTTTGAAAAGCATCCAAAAGTCAAACTGCTTAGTCGCTGACACTCTCCAGGTTTTTTGCCTGTAGCTTCTGAAGAACAGTAATTCAGAAATCTTGTGTTAATGGGATGCAGCAAACTATGTTACCGGTCTCTTTAGTCTGCAGTGTAAATGTTGTTTTTTTAAGATAACTAAAATTTAGCAAAAAGATAATAAAAAATTATTATAGGAATAAAAATCTACTTGATACTTCCCCATATCAAAAGAAACCCAGAGCTACATTTCCAGTGCTTACAGATTGATTTTTTTTTTTAGTATAGAAAGAAAAAAAAGCTCTTTTAACAATTTCACAGCAATTAGATAGAAAACATGCACTTAATACAGAATGAAAACCCAGTGGAAATACCTGATTTTATTCTATATAACTATATAGAACTATATCCACTTGGAGAGGAGGCTGGTGATAGTGTGGCTGAATCAAGGTTTAGGATCACTGTAGTCAAATGTAGTAATTTAAAAAAAATCCGATCAGAATTCTGATTCCTAGCTGAGCGTTTGTTAGAAAAAGCAGATGCAAACTGACATTCACCTGTACCTTAACAGTGTAAGGACCACCTACGCTATAAAGAAGTAAAATAAAAGATCTGACATAAATCCAGTCAAATCTTACTACTTGTTAATAAATAACAGAGATACCCATTCACTCAACAAAAAGCAGTTGTGGTTTGTCTGCATGTCTTCTTAATAAAAAATAAATTATTGTTTGTCTAACACATTTATGTACAGTCACTCTGATGTCAATTCACACTAACTGAAATCTTTGTGATTTCACAGAATATTTCAATTATGTGCATGCACAAACTAATAGGGGATAGAAAGAAGTATGCCATATATATGGAAGGTTTTAAAAGATTTATACATTTACCTTGCAGTTTAGATTGTACTGTTTTCATCTCTTTGGTTTGCTTTTGGTTGATCAAGCGAAGGTTCTGATTTTCCACCTCTAACTAAAAGCATATAAATGTAATCTCATCCATTGGTGAAACAATTTTTAAAGTTACTACATTATTTAGATTGTCTCTGAATATCTGCCTGTCTAAGGATAAAGCTAGTTCAAATGGTAAGCTCCTCTCTGTTACTTCTCTTAATGCCAGTCTAAGCGTTTGTTTATTCTGAACAATGAAATTCCCTGCAATGATTATTTGCTCAACTTGTGTTAAAATCATTCCCCCAACCAAGCAAACCCAAGACTGCTTTAAAAAACCTTAATAACTAAGAAGAAAGAAATCTGCATTGGCATTTTTAAATAAGAGCAGAGGGCAAGAATTACAAACTTTTGTGCCACTTGGCAAACCCAAAAGTAAGCAGAGGAATTAGAGGGAATAATGGTGCTAATGCCTCCTACCATCCCACAGCAAAGATTAAAAAAACAGGTAGCAAAAAACCTATATGCAGAGCAGGTGACTTCCTGGAGGAAAAAAAAAACAAAAACAACAACTCATTGCTGTAACCCACTACCAGGAGGTGAAAGATGTTGGTTCAAACTCCTGCTCTGAATTAGGCAAAGCGAAGATTTGAACCTGAATGTTCCATACCACAGAGAGAGGAGCCATCAGTTCCACATCCCATTGGGTGACACTTAGACACCTCTGTGAAACTAGCTTGAGATTCTCCATGTTTCAAACTAAGTAAATAGTTTGGGTCATATTTGATTTTGTCCAAACTTTTTCAAGATAATTTTAGCTAAACTTAATTGCATTTTTATGAAATTATTTCAAAAACTCCCTGTGCAGACTAATAGTAAATATTACTTATAGTTTCCTACTTTAAAAATAATAATTTAATTGTTTTTCAACTGGAGTGGGTATAATTTCCACTTAATGGCAACAGAGTAGGATTCTAACTTTCATGGGCAACTTTAAATTTTATACGCATGAGGAAAAAGCACAGCTGCACACCAGAACTGGCAACTTTAGGCAGGGCAAAGACATGGTAATCTCACCACAGCAGAGAAACAAGGTAGACAGCTGGTCTCTTTTGGGAATAGAGCTGGTGCCCCTGAAACTATTAATGACTAAGAGTACTGTGGGCATTGGAAAATAAAAAATGATCAAGTCCTTTTTTTCTGCCAGGCCGAAGCAGATTTAGTCAGCTTTCTGGGGATTATTCACACTTCAGGCAATCTGCTTGACCAAACTCAGTTTGCCAGCTAATCTCTCTCAATTAGTGGAGATAAGTAGACCTTCCCTCTCCACAATGAGGACCCCGACATACCAGTGGATTGAATTAGACATCAGAAGTTAATTGACATGGATACTCTGCTCTCTGGGCTGTTGTTCTATTTTTCCACTTTCAAGCAAGTAACTACACCAACCAATGAAACGGGGAAGCTTTTTTTTTTTCTTTTTTTACTGTGGCAGAAAGCTCTTTAACAGCCAAAAAGCCTAAGGGATATCCAGTCACACCATTATATTTTTTGTATGGTAAGTATTGTAGCAAGAGTTATACCTCATGAAGCTTGACTGTCACCCATTCTTTTATTTTAGCTGCTTTTTCTTCTATGATTTTTGCTTCTTGCAGTCTTATTTGCTTCTGGAAAAAAAATTGACGTAAGCATATTGTTCACTGAGTATTATAGTCTGTCTGAGTAGTAGTATCTTCAGACACAAACCCTAAGACTGCTTGAAGTAATTCAGTCTCCTGGGCAATACATGGTGATTTTAAAAAAAAATTATGAATAGGCCCTTCATAGATGCTGCTGTTCCTCTTTCCTCTACGAAAAATGAAAGCTCTTCAGAGGAGACAGTGAAGAGGAAGAACATCTTTCCTCTCTTAAAAGTTTGATGTTCTTTCAAAGGAAGCCAGAGTATAATTTGCAAGTGAATACACCTTATTCAAATGATACGCTTCCAATAGGAACCTCTTTAATCAAACAACAGAAATAATGCTAAACTTTTCTGTCCTCTATTGATCTTAATTTTTATTTTCCATTTGTATAATTAAGAATGGAATTGATGCTCATCATCTTTTGTAGCACCATTATCTCTAACCTGTTCTTCAAGTTGTTGCTCCAATTTTTGTATTCTGTCATTTTTATCTTGTATCAGGATCTCGAGATCTTGACATCTCTTATACAACCTGGTTTCTGATTCACTTGTTTGAACATTAGCTGCTTTTAATTTTTCTTCCATGACCTGCACCTATTTGGAAGGTCAAACATAAGATGAAGAAACATAATACTCCCAAGTTAAAGGTATTAATTTAATCACAAAATGGACTTAAAATTGCCCCCCTCCCCAAGATTCAAGATAACCCTTCAAAGTTCTGAAGACTATTTGAGAAGAAATTCCACAGCTCATTATGTCCCCATGCATCTAATACCAACAGGACTGGCAAAAAACTGACAGACCTTATACCGATTTTGTTAGTATCAGTACGAGGCTTCTAGGTTTGCAACACCCAAGCTGTTAGAAACACCAATATGGGAAGAATGCAATTTATGTATAGAGAGCTGTTGTTAGCCTTAATAAACAACATTTTAATAAATAAACAATTGCACAGTGTTAAAAACCCCAACAAATTATGAGAAGCATTCTAAAAAATGGCTAAAAAGTACTTGGCTTGTAGTCAGGAATGTTTTCTAAGTCCAAGTTAGTACAGGAACATTTTTATTCTTACAATTTTCAGTTTCTATCTGTCTCAGAGTAAGATATGAAGGATTTTTAGGGAATACCAGAGATATGTTAATAAAATGCCTGCAGTAGCTATATCTGCCATTTGGAATCAAAAGGCGGATTTGGTTAAATATTTAGCCGTGATCTCATTCTTTAGATGATGTAACTTCTACAAGAAGAACAAAACAACATAGAATAATCGTATTTGGAGACTGTATTGGATAGCCTCGTTTTATTTTCTTACGGATTTTCTAAAATGGGTCACTGTTTTCTCTCCCTTTTGTTTCCATGTGCATCATATATCAAAGACTCATGATGCATCAATGATGAAGCTCATTACATGTATGTATTTTTGATTTGTGCTGTTAGCTTTAACTTTATTGAACTGAATAGTGAGCAGAGAAAGGTGTTAAACATCTCTGGTAAGACAAATAGATGTAAAAAGAAACTGTCTTCTCCCTTTTGAGCAATGCTTATGAAACAGTAATTTTCTGAATTTTCCTTCGTGACAGCAACATGCACATAGCTAGTGGAGATATTTTTCAATTTATAGATGTACCTGCTGAAAAGCTCTCTCTGCTTGACGGTCAGCATCTATAACTTGTTTCTCAAGCTGCTGCATCTGTAGATACATAAAAACATATAGTAAAATGTCCATGCGTTCTGCCTGTTGCCAGAAATAACCACAGTGAAACGTATTTTCATGCTCTGTTTTGAAACAAGAAAAGACAGGTTGTGGTCAGGAGCATAAAATAAATAAAAGGTTAAACAGCGTGTCAGACTGGGAAGATCATTCATCATTATGACCATATTAAAACATTGTTAAGAATCTTCTACAGAAGAAAAAAGATAATACAACTTGTCTTCATAGTATAATTTTGTGGCTGCTAAATAGCATACTGCTTTTCTTCCTTGCTATCAAGAGTAGAAATTCCTTTGACAATAGCCCTGAAACTTTCCTCATGCAGGCTCACAGTCTTAGAAAGTGGTAAGCTCCTTCACGTCCTTCCAAAACTGGCAAGAGTAAAGGGCACTTGGCACATCATACAAGTTGGCCGCTAATTCCTCTGCAGTTGGCAAATTTAGGTTTTGGGAAGAATTGTGCTACGAGGCCTGTCCCAGACTCTTCTACTCTCTGTGTGAAAGGAGGAGGTATGCAGCAGAAGAAGCAGGGTGGACTCAAGTGCTCTATGGAAAAAAATGTGAAAAACCACAGTAGAAATGGATGAGGATAGAGACCAGCACAACTTGGAGGAGTGCAGGACACTTTTGAGCGGTAAGAGACCCCGATCCATTACTTTATGATGATACCTAATAAATCATAGGCTCAACCTTTGCCCTGGGCCTCAGAAAACCCCACATTTTACATGATTTATTTTGAAGGCTTTTCCAACAACGTGAAACAGAAGAGGCCGGAAATACTTTGTTTACATTTTGTTACGTTTTGTTAAGAGCTCTCTAGTCTGATTTTGGTGAACAACAAAATTATGACATCTTCAAAAAAGGAAACAGTGGTTTGAAATAACACTAGAAAGTACATAAGGTATTCCATGACTTAAGGACTTACTGGTTCTCAGGAAATACCTAGCTAAGACATCAGTTCATCTGAAGAGGATGAAGCATCAAATAATTAACATTGGGATAATCAGTATTCAGCTTCAAAATTGTTCATAGAGAAGCATAGGATACAAATAATACAAATGAAAACCATTTATTCCTTCTCCAGTTTACTGCTTAGTTTTAAAATAATGTTTCATTCTGCCCCGTTTGTACTCGATTTCTGGCATCTTTCAGTTTCTTTTTCACTCTCTGTATCTTTTATTTTCTCTTCCCAATTATGTTGTCAATCACATGAAACAGTTGCCTGTACTTTTAGCTCCTCATCCAGACAAGGACACAGAGTCATCATTTTCTATCAATCAGAAAATGAAAATGGAGAAACTGAGTTTTCACTAACATAAAAAAGCTGCGAATGACCTTCCAGAACTTTCTGATACAATACAAAAACCCGAAGTCTACATCCTAGTACCACAACACACCACTGAAACAAGAGCAACAAACATTTCACAATACCCGTGGTTATGGTCGGGTCCCCAGTGAGTTGTTTTGCAAGAATACTTCTAAGGATATGATCGTCCCAGTCATTCCTGTACTAACAGTCTGGACACATGGACAGGGAGAGGAGCCTTCTTTGTTCTTCTCTGGTCACATGTACTTAATTTCATATTTATATGACTTCATGTTGAGATTTTGAGTTTAATTTTTAGAATTTTGAATTCTAAAGTTACTTTTCATCCATCTTTTTGGTTTTATGATCAAATAGAAGTTTGATTTACAAGGCTTTAATATTGTTTTTAAGATATTTCATCTTTAGTGAGTTGGGGATTCAGAAATCAAGGTTATTTCTGAATATATGGTCAGCTAACAGTCCACTGTAGTAAAAGCACTATGCTAAACCAAGTGCAGCTATTGTGTCAGTAAAGAACATTGTTAATACTCTATAATATTTTGACAGAAAACTCCTTCAGATGTTTATAATGTGAAATTCACTGTTGATGATTAGCAAGTTGTTCATCAGTTTTCACAGTCAAACAATTTTTAAATGCACGATTGCCACAGCAGTAATTGGCAATTTGTTTATGTCCCATAGTGAAATTCAGTTCAGCTCTAAGGTCATATCAGAAACCTGGCAGATTTAATAGACGGAAATAAAACCTGAAAATGTTGCTTGCCAGGTCCACTCAGCTGCCAATGCAGCTCAACTAGCTCTGAGTTGGCTTAAACCTGGAAACAACTAGTCTCTCTAGTACCATCTAATGATCACTGAACCATGTACAAGCACTTAGCAGTGGTGCTGCTGTTCTACACAACAATTTGAGGTCTTTATAACACATTGCACTAAAGACCAAAGTTCTTTCCATGTTTCTGCACTGAAACTGCACAATGTACCTCTTGCTAGGAATATATACTGTTGCACAGGACCAGGAACATAATACGTTCCTGTAGACTGCTAGGACAAAGAATATGATTGGAATAAAGCTGTTGCTAAGATGAATGTAAAGCTAGGATCCGAAGGAGCTGGGAGAATAATTACCAAGAAAAATAGCATTCAGAGATTAAAAATGGAAGAGCAAGGTTTATTTTTGCTTCTTTAAAGAGTTAACTATTTCAAGAAGGTATGATAAGAAGCTTTGCATGATGTCACAATACGGATAAATCAATCAGCCCTGGCAACAACTAAATGTGAGATTTTTATTTGGAAAATTTCTAAAGGGTCTTCAATTTATTTTAGGAGGCTCCTGTTAAAAAAATTAGCAATCTATATTATCCAGCAAGAATGGAATACCATAGTTACCAAACATGAGCACTTCTATTACAGTTAAATTGGCCAGCATTTCACTAATTTGATGGTACACAGCAATTACTAAGCACGTCCTGGGTTTCCCTTTATTTGGAGTTTATATAGGTTTGTTTTGCAGTGTCTACTGTAGCAATAATGAAACTTTAAAAATATATAAGTTCTCCCTATTTGCATAAATAATCTCTAACCAATCCACAAAATTGTTTTGCCTGAAAAATGAGATTTAGATCTATACTCTACTTTGCTACTCTATAGGCCTGTGAAGTTCAAGAGAAAAAATGATTGCTTTAGGATACTCTGAAGGTTCTCAAACTTGTTGTGCCAAAGACTGGAACTAGTTCCAAGGGAAGGATTTCTCTTCACAAAGAAAACCTAACTTTAAACCTTCTTCTTAAGTTAGTAAGAGGTTTCATAACAATGATCATGGCATTAATGACAGAGAGAGAGAGGAGAGAAAGAAGGTGAAAATATGTGACTTGACTAATAGTTAATTGTTTAAATAAAAAGTCATGCTTTGAATTCCTCAAGAATAAAATGCAGTGGTAAATTCTGTTTACCCAGTGACTATGAAGACAATTTCAGTCCACGGATAAATAGCTTAAAACCCTCAAATTATAAAAAAAAGAAAAAAAAAGGTAAATGATACCTAAACTTAACCTCATGATGGAAGTGGCAGGTAGCTAGAGCCATACCCACATTTGGAGGCAAAGGTCAGTGGGCTTTACAGATGCAGAAGAACGAACTCTTACCTATGGCTGCAACTTGAATATCGATGAATTGATGACCAGTGCTGACTTTATACAGAAAATTACTTGAAAACCAGAAAAGTCTGTTGAATTAGACCTCTGTCCCACCAGATCCTTTCTATATACATCTGTGCAAATCACCAGTATCATTGGAATTAAATGATACATATCAGTTGTTAGACTAGATATTTCTTGAATGAACTACAGTCTGTAAAGTATCAACAGACATAAAGTTGACTTCCCAGAAAAAACATGGAGGGCCAGCATGTCACTGATAAAGTTTGGCACATAAAGTATATTTAAGCTTAACTTTCAGTCGTGTCTTGAATGAGGTAACTTGAAATAATGCTTCAGTTCAACAAGCCTCTTGCAAAGAATATTCTTGTCATGCACATCTATGGTTAGTGCAGGCTTTTTCCAAAATTCTTTAAGGATGCAGAGGTGTCCTATCATAATCTATACTAGTTTAGATTTTACAGTCTTAAATAGCAAGAATAAGCATTTTAGGCCCATGAACAAAAAATATACACATGCTGACTAAAGAACAATATCAACATAGGTACAGAAGAACAGACTGCTACTTTAACCTGCACTTTCTCCTTCTAAGTGTAAAAAATCCTCTTATAATTTTCAGAAAATGTGGTAGTGCACACCACATTAATTATCAGAATTATGGAAAATGGTATTTATTGTTAGAAACAGATTTGTTTTTAAACTTTGTAAGAAAATAACCACTCTACATCTGACACTCATCAAATGGAGCTGTTTTTGTTCAAACAATGAACAGAGAAATGCCACAAATACTGAATGCTTTGAAGAAACATGGCAGCAATAAAAACAAAGAGGTGTACTGCCTTGGAGGTCTGGACATTGAAGCACAACACAGAGTCACTGGGAAGTTTTTACAATACAAAAGCAAATCATATAGTGATTCTTTTTCAAAGGTCACCTGGAAGTTTCTTGACTGTATGCAGAAATGTTCAACATATATTTTGTGCAAGTAAAGAAATTTTCATTTTATTAAACCATGTATTGCATGAAATCTCCAAAGGGAATAAACTCAAAAGTCATCACTCACAGATTTAAAAAATACTCCTTTTGTATGCATATATGTGTATACATACTTATATCTATACAGATCATTGCTCCTGTAATGTGCATTAGAGAGAAACTGCAGCACTAAATTGATAATTTTTCCTGATATTTGACATAGTTAATTAATAATTCTAAAGGAAATCTTTTAAGAATAAAAATTGTTGGAATTCTTTGCCTTTTGAGATCTGAAAATCTATGTTATTTATAGGAACAAAACCCTAATCTTTTATCCAAGTCAATTTTCAACATAATAACTTGTCCCATTCACATTTAAAATTTACATTATAATGCACAATATACTATCTCCTAATTTTTAATATTAGAAACAACATATTTATATCACATAGACTTTTTGGAAATCTGTTTGAAATAAACACAGGAAAAAATATGACCAGTAATGAACAAAAAGCATCACTTCTCTGTAAGCCTTTCAAAACATGCTGATAATAGGTCAGAGTTTTCCAAAATGAAAAATGAGTTAAAAACTAATGTTTCTGAAGCAGAAATACAGCCTGTCTATTGATTAAGTGCAGAACTTCCAGTGACTTGAGAATGGTATGTGTAGAGTCTGCTTTTTTCCTCACATTTCAATTTTTCAATTCTTCCTCACCTAAAAAAAAAGGCCCAAACCATCTGTGGTTGAAAAATAATGTTCCACATAAAAAGAAAAGTAGTAAATCTGTCCATTTTTAGATTTAGTGAACTATCAGTCCTCACACCACACAGGACTTACCAAAACCAAAGAAACATGGGAATATGGTTGCTTCTATAAATAAAAAAATAGGAGAAGCAAGTGAGGGATAAACACACCTACAACTGTCTTTCAAAGGGGCAAGCAGATATAAACAGTTGATTAATAAATATAGGCTGGAAATTGGAAGACCCTCATTTTCCACATTGACTAAAAAAAGTTGGAACTGCCTTCTAATAGAAGCTATAAACAGAGAAGATCTTACTTTTTATGTGGTGCTTGATAAGTTTATAAATGGTTTGAAGAATATGCCTGCCAGCTATTCCAGAACACTGTACGAGACCAAAATTTCCCCTTTTGGTTCTATATTCCTATGTTTAAACCCCACTATTTCAACAAATCTCTGCATTTCCTTAAGAAAAGAACCAGTACTGCTTAAAAGCAAGTCATCTGTTTGTCAGTGGCTTTGATGACCACCAGTTTTCATGTTTTAAAATATGCTATGTCCAATCTATACATGTATAAAGCCTTGCATACATTCGTTAGTTAAAAGCAATGGTGAAACTGTTTTAGAAGCCTGAGTTACTCTTTTTACAAAAAGGTCTCTCTTCTGGTGGTTCAGCTTAGGAAAACACAGTCACGTTCCTCCTATGTCTGTAACTCATTTGTTAAAAAGCTGACAGGGTATGTTCCATCCATATTTTCAAACGTTACTCCTTCTGTCTTGGCACTGATTTCTCTTCTACGTATTCAGTATCTTCCACAAGGACACTGCTAAATCTTTATAAACTACATCAAACATTAAAATATGATGTGACCAATTAAGCCACATAGACAAAACACCTAAACAATGGCAATGTAAAATGAAGATACTAATATTTCACAGGAAAAATAAACAGGAAGATAATTTGTGAAGAAGGAATTAGGACATGCCTTGAGTAACATATACTTTGTTCTTTACTGGATGATTTTTTTTTATCCCAAAGGCAACACAATTTCTTAGAAAGACTTATCTTTTTTAGAACAGCTTTGCATTTTAACTAATTAATAGAAATCCATCTTGTCTCATAAATCTAGGAAGTGATACTTCAGACCTATCTATATTTATAAAATCAAATATGCCTCAATAAAAAATGAGATTGAATACTTAGGCACAAAAGCTTTTCTCTAGAACAAGAAGAAACCTATAAAAATATTTCTCAAATGTGTGGATTTAGTCATCAAAATTAAGAACTGCTTTCCTTAACCTGATCTTCTTTTTATTATAGATTCCCTCACAAATGAGCTAATGCTAAAGGCTAAGTCTTAATGGGGCTCAAATGTTCCTTAGGCTACTCACAGATCAAGAATAATGAATTTTTTTCAGTACTTTACTGGTTCGTAGGATATGAAATTTTATGGTTTGTCATTATTTCCGACATGAAAAAAAAAATCTTTAGATGAAAGAATTAGTTATTTGGCTTAAATCCCAAAAGCTACAGCCTTATTTTTCCTTCAAATCCCACCTGAATGCCCACCTAAGTTATGACCACTGCACAACTCAGTGCTCACAACCTGGCAGCTCGCAAGCTGCCACTTTTCAGTGCACTCCCATGTTTGTCTTCTCCCATCTTCTCCATTTTTAATACCAATTACAAGGTAAAAGTCTACAATTCTTCTCATGAATAAAGCAGTGTTAACTATTCCTCTTCAAATTTGCCATCTAACCAACTCCTCTTCTTCATTTTCTCTCTTTCTGTGTTCAGACTGCTCACCACAGGGATTATCTTTTCTCTGCCTCAATTGTGGTCACATATATGGACCGTGAAAGCAATTTGGGTCTGTGACACCAGCTCTACACACGCACACGCACATGCACACGTATACACACACACATTTACACATATACATATATGCACTTCTGCTTCTTCTGAAGATGGCTAGTAGTTCTACAGAATCACAATCCTGTCCACTTCTAACTACAGCAACTTCTGGCACTGCTCTCTTAGTTAGGCAAAAGGCACTGCTTAATTGCAAGTGTCTCTTAACTCTCCTTTTTAGCTCTTCAGCTAAACTATGCTTAGCACAAAAGCCTTTCCTTAGAACAAACTGAAACTTCAAAAATTATTGGTCTCCATCTGCTCAGTTTCCAAAATGATCAGGCTTGAAATTTTTATCACTCTCCATGACATGAGCCCAGTTTTACCACTGAGTTATATTTTACTTCTTTCAAGTTCAATATTTAAACATGATTTTAAGAATAATTACTTAGCTCAAGAGGTTTTGCCAGTGCTCGTTATATGTGTGAAAAGTATATAGGAAAAAACAATCTTTCACCATTTCAGATGAGTTCATTATAGTAAAATTAATGATTTCTTCTGGAAATTATATAAATAAAAAATATGGAACAGAAAAGCCCGGGGAAGGAACTCTTTCAGAATCAGTAGTCTAGGACAGCTGCCAGTAAATACACAAACTCAAAAAAGTTAAATTCAGCAGTGGGATTTGGGGAGGCAGTGTACTGAAGGTCAAATGAGCAGCACGTAATGTTGGCTGAATAACTGTGCTTTTCCCAACATCGGTCGTAGGACTTTCCTAAGCCTGGTAAAACACTAGGAACGTTCACTCTTCCTGGCCATCTTCTTTCCCAACTCAGATCTTGTCTTGATAGTTAAGTTGCAGAGACACAACCAAATACAAATTACGTAAATTGCCTCTCTAGCACAGACATTATTGTAACATTAAAAATCTTGAAAGAAGTGAAGATACTGTTTAGCATGATGGAAGAATGTACCAAAGCACTTTGGCAGGCAAGGAAAAAGAAGTCTCACATAGTACTTAAAATTAAAACAGAAATGTATCAAGAACTGGTTGTTCATCTGTATTAAAAGGCAGCTGCCTGCTTTGTTTTCTTTTGATCATTGTACTGCGATTGTGGAAATTCTGCTACTCCTGTCTTGCCAAATTGTGAGTTCTGATTAGAGCCACAACATGAACATCTGAAATAGGAGGCTTTTTTTTCATGCCACTGCCTGAGAGGTGATGGCTTAACAAACAAAAGTATCGGTCACCGCCACACACACCCGTTAGGATGAAACTGAACTTATTCATGAACTTAAAGTGCATAGGACACCTAGGAAATACAGATGGTAAAGGAGCAGGAGGTAGATGTAAGGCAGCATAATGCAGTTTGAAGACATGACAACAGATATTTAAAGCCTGAATATACTCTCTGAGGGAATGAAAATTAAATGCATAATTTCTAAGTGCACAAAGGGTTCCCTCCAGGAAAAATGGAGAAAAAAAAATCTTGTAGCTCTGACAAATGAAACGCTAAACAAATGTTAGATTAGCTAAGGATCTTCACAGATGCCTGACCACTGTCACAGCTTCCACCAACTTCCCCATCTCAGGTTGCCTGGAAGAGAACAGACGCCCTCATCTCCGAACCACCAGTGGGAAGATATGCATGCTCTGGCCTCGCAGCAAGGGCTGTGCTCTTTCATGCCACTACCCAGCCTGGCCTCTACGAGAACAGCTAATTTATTGCTTCCTGAGTTCTCTTTTTTCTTTTTTTCCTAATAAAAATGTAGGTTTAAGATGAATGAAATCAGTGAAACAAACACACACACACACACACACACCCGTTATAAAAAGGCATGGATAAACTTTTAGACAAGGGATGAAAACAGAGTTATAGGGGACAAGGTATAGGTATTAAAAAGGCATAAACAAACCTAAGATTCTAACCATATAAACTTTTATTCTCTTCAACTCTCCTTGCTTTCTCCTGTTTGCATCTAATTGCATCTGAATTATAAAGTTTTTAAAAGCAACTGAAATACTGAAAAATAACCTTCATTTGAATAATTTTGGTACTGTGGTGTTTTGCTGCCTTTTACTTTACCCTTCATAATCCTTTCAATGCAAATGCAAATACTCGTTATGGGTTTTTTTACAATTTTCGTATTGGCAATTACTGCATGAGTCAAATGCATTACGGACTCTTCCTCTGAAAACATTCATCTTTAAATTGTCCTGCCACAGATAACAAAACACACTACATCTGCTTCATTTTGAAATGTCAAATAACATACCATAAATATGTCTGTGAATGGAATAAAAATACAGTGGGACATGGATTTATCTGTTGGTTTGTAAGACAAAGTCAGGAATGTGTTATGCTTTGGAGTACATTGGAAATAGTACTTGGCCTAAAAATCAGTTATCATTCAATTTTCATAATCTGTACAGAAAGTATAAATATTATTGCATTTGTCATGTACACACTCGGTTGCCAGCTGAGCATGTATACAGAGAATATCCAAATGGAAGATTAAAAGCAAACAAATCAATACATATATGAAAATAATCCTCTCTCTTAATCCTTTTTATTTGTTGAAAATCATTCAAAGCATAAAATAATGACCCTCAGCACTGAGGAAAACAAACTTGGAGATGTTTATGTGAATGTTGAGTATTACAGGACAGGCCATAATGCAACATTTGGGATAGTGCCATATTCAGTCCTTATGGGGTCTGATGAAAAAGAAATTCAGTGCAGGCTGCCCAAGAGGAAATTTAACACAGCTATGTAGTTCTACTAAAATGATTTTACTGAGAGGAAAAACATTAACTTCATACCTGATGTTGCCCATGTATTTTAGGTGAAAAATGTGCTTTCTATGAAAAGAATGAGGGCCACCAACTTTTCCTATGACATGAAATGCTAGGTAGGAGCTGAACTTGCAGTAGAATACTGTAATGTTTTATTCAATGCAGGTTTTTTTAGGAAGCTCTTCATATGCATACGACTCTTGCCACATTAAAATAAAGGCTTCTACTTAAAACTCAGTTCCACAGCCATCCTAAATTTGGTGTACTGGGGATACTTTTGACATCATTCCTTAAATTCCTGTAAAGACCTCTCCCACTTACAGCAGCAGCTTCTGCTTAAAACTCCAACAAGGCGTCTTTCTTTGCATGTTAAATTTTATAAATATAGACTCTTTACTTGGCAAAATGAAAACCAAATAAAAAACCCAAACACATAAACAACAGTGAATGGATTAGTTTTCTGAAAACATTGTATATTCCTTTGCTCCTCTCTCTTCTTCTGCCCAAGATCACTACAAAATTAAAGTTCAGGCAGCCATACTGCTGAAACACAGTTATAATGTGAATTTCTCAAACACCTCAACCACTGAGGTTCAAGGATAAGTATTTGCTGGACCTAGAAAACCCAGCAAATAGTTTGTTTTTTTTAAATTAAAACACATCTATTAGAAGAATATACTGAAGACTTCCTATGTTGATCATTCATTATTTGCAGGGACACTATTAAATTAAATAACTTGCAAAGGTATTTAATTTCCAGGGTGTAAGAAAAGTGTCTCAGTTAATCCACTGCTCTAATAGATTTGCAGAAGCACATAGGTCACAAACACAAATACTGAAAAAGGATAGATTCAAGCAACCCCTTATTAAAAGCTGGTTTTAGACTAAGTTATAGAACAAAGATAAGGAGGGAAACCCCATGGCAGTTTCTGACAAGTCATGCGCATAGTATAATGGGATGTAAACTCCTTTTCGTGATTCACTGTCTTGAAGAGATACCTCTCAAATACATGCAGAGGAGGAAGGCTGGAGAATTACCACCAATTCATTTGTCTTACCCTCTTGGAGAGACCACCTGTTTTGTCACAGTATTGCACTCACTCTGTCTTCTACAACAATTACAGAGTTTAATACCCATGAGGGTTTTACATCTGTCACGCCATAGTACTGTGATTTCTTTTGCTATTTTGAAGTAGAACTTCCATGTTTTAGTACACATTTCATAGCATAGAGATGATTGTAAACAAAACCACAAATAAAGGCCTGTGCTAATCAAAGTAAGAGTGAGAATTCATTCTCTAACAGATAACAAATCTAGAAAGTACCTATAAATGCTGACATCAGCTGTATTCTCCTCTTGTCATTAGTATCAGGATGCCCATCAAGTACTGGCTGATCAGGTCTTCATTATTCACTTTGTTATTTCTCAAATATATTTTTAAGCATATTCCCTGCAGTTTAATTTCAAACTAGTGTGAGTGTATCTTTCCTTTTACAAATACTGAGAATTGTTGAATAATTTAAAGAATAAAAATATGTTGAAAATAACCACTGGATTGTTACAAATGAAACCAACATACAAAAAAATACAGCTAAGACTTTAGTGCCCATTTTGAAAATCGTTGGGTTTGAATTCTGCAAGACTGGTAAATTTGCAGATGAACATGGTCTAATTTTGTTGAATATCTGATGCACATCCCAACTGAATTCCAGGTTATGAATGAAAGATTCATATTAAAAAGTCAAAGTGACAAAGTGAAGGATCACTTCTCATGAAGGCTGCTAATGCTCTGCTCTGGAGAGTAATATATCAAATTATGCCAACTGAATACTTGTTGGACCTGTGGTCTTCAATAGAAAAATATTTCTCCCATTTTTACTACCTGTAAACACTTTGCTTTTTCTAAAATTTCTGAGAAAGCTAAGGCAAACTAAACCAAGAGGGCAGTAACATGACAAGTTCTTGAGAATTTTTTATCTACTTTGGAGACATGTTTCTCACAGAAAAGAGAGAAAAATAATTTTCCTTTGAATGCTTTGTTTCAGGCACAGTGCTGAAGATTTCTGATTTTATCGCTCTTATTTGTTTTTGAAATGCCGATTTCTGAAATTATACGATTATGCATACATTTCTCTTAATTTAAGAGGATATTTCTAGCAGTTAAGAGCCTGTAAATGCAAACTGTAAAGGAACAAAGTGAAAAGTCAAATAGAAAGCATTCAAATTTCTCAAATCTTTTTTCTTAACTCAGATAGTTTTGTGAAGTACTGTTTCATGAATCTCAACTTCTTGGTTGCCAAAACTATAATCATCAGCAGCTGCATAAAACATGGTAGTTATGGCTGCTGGAAAGTCCCTAGAAAATTGTGTCCAGTGTTTAGCCACTTGACTTCCATCCTGAAATGGAGTGATACAAATGGGGTAGAGAGACAGAAGAGATCTATGACATCTAACAGCCCTGACTGTGCAAGCATCCAGTAATGCTAAATGGAATGAAAGATATGAGTAGTTTTCCTTTTTTTAAAATTTTTGAATGAAATGTCAAAGTATGGCATTTGTACAGCTGGTTATTCTTTCAAAACTCAATATTCTGCAATACCTGTTGAATGAGAGTTTGCCATACAGAAAAATTGCATGATTGGGTAAACAAATAAAAGAGTTTTCAACTACACTGCTTTCTAACAGCAGTATTTTTAGTCAGGCCAAAGCAGAGCTATTTGGAGTACTAACTATAAAAATAAAATTCCAGCAGAACTCAGTATTATTGCACAATGATTTTACAGTGCTGTAAATGTTCGTGTTCACTTTAATAAAAAATATTCTGTTTTTCCATTATTCCATTTTTTTTCCATCTAAAATTGAGGTTTTGTACCTCCATAGAAGAGGGCATGAATAGATAAAATTAATAGTAACAAATTGCCAAATTATATTTAGACAAGAACTGGATGATATAGTTGAACCAACTGTAAGTCTGATACCTGTAGTAAGCAAATTAGGGGAAACTAGAAGAGCAGAATTAGGGGGCATGTGGAGAAGTATCATAGACAAGGGAAGAGTCAAAGTGGCCCTTAGATAGATGAGTGTTGGCTCACAAAGCTATCGAAGTTCTTTGAGGGGATTACCAAGGCTACAGATAGGGGAGATCTGGTGTATATAATTAGTTGGATTTGGGGAAGTGTTTAAAAGAAACAGCTGCAGGGTAAGAGGGAATCTCCCTCCATGAATTAAAAACCTGGCTCAATAAAAATAGTAGGTTATCGATTACTTCACTCAGTGACCAGCAGCTATCAGCAGAGATCTGCAGAGATTTGTTCAGGGTGCGTGCTCTTCAATGTAGACATTTGGCAATGGGCACCGGGCAGTCAAGTAGCAAAGTTTTTTTAATGGTATTTTGTTATTCAGAATAATAGAAGCTTTCTGATGAGAAAGATTTACAAGAAGGTTCTTAGAAAATCTAGCGACCAGTCAATAAAATAACAAATGACACATCACATAGAAATCTAAAGGACTTTGAGTAAGATCCTGGAATTAAGATAGGTATCTCAGTGAAAACATACTTGATGGTTAATTTAGCTGTCAAACAAAACAAAATGTTAAGCATAATTAGTAAAGGAATGGAGCATGTAACTTTGTACATCATCTACTATTCTTCATAAACAGAAAAATATATGTTTCTTCCTGCTTCAATATTATTTAGCTCTTGTCTCCACCAAAATACAGTAAAGTGGGAATGATTCAGAGAGGGCTAAATGTGGATGCTAACTAAATGTATTTATGGCTTCAAAGGGAGAATGGATGAATTCACAAAAGAGAAGCAGTAACATAAAGGTATAAAATAAAAGTATCATCACCCTACAATACTATAAAGGGGGAGCAATTTATGGAAAATTTAGCTCTATGAAGAATAGTTTTGACATAATACCTTTTTAACCAGAAATTCATTGAAGTGAATATTCATGATGACATAGTTCCAATGATTCTCTAAAATGTTTTGTCCCTTGTTCTCTTTTAATTGCCTTATTCTGTGAAAATATTAGCAGGTAAATACAATGGGGTTTTTTACATTTCAAATATGGGCTCAATGACATTTGACTGTTGGGATACACATATTTGAACATACCAAGTGAAATGTTTCTCTACTGCAAAATAAAGTATATATTTAAACAATATTCTTCAGATTAAATTATATAATACTTTTCAACTTCCTGGGTCCCTAGACTCAGATGACGAGCCATAGTTGGAGATGTCTTATTATAGGAAAAACAAGTCTGGTAAATTATATGATTCAGTAAGGAATACTGAGGGAAATAATACTTCTGGATTTTCTCCCCAGTGATTTCTGTGTCTTAAATCAGATCTTAAACACTTAGGAAAATGTGTTAAATATTAACTTCAACGTTGTAAAAGTGATTACTGGATACATATTTTTCTCTGCAGGAGATTTGCCAGTGTGTTCTTATTTGAAAATTAACATTTCTTGCTGGCAAATTTGAAGTGTGAAATTCTTTAACAGCATTAAAACATACCTGTTTTCCACATATTTTGTTTTAAAATACTTTTTTTTCCCCTCCTGAAAAAATCCCAGTACTTGTAATCTCAAACCCTGACATGTGATCAGCCCCTATCATCAAACAAAACCATTTATACAGCATTAAAATTCATACCACGAGACCTACCTTTTCTGCTAACAATTCTCTGATCTTGCTTGCCTGGAGACGAAATTTCATTAACTGTGACTCCAGTGTTAAACATCTTTCCTTCCAGTTTACCGTACCTTCTGGCTCTGAAAGTTCAGCCATGTTTATGCTGGAAAAAGAAAGGGAAAAAAATCTCCACATCAAATTGAGTCTGTATTTAATGTCTGACTTTTTTTTTTAATATACATACTAACCTATTTTATATAAATCTCAAGAATGCCCCCAGATTTTGTACCTGTACAGCTTCATAAAACTTAGTAAAACTACATTAGTCTACAAAGGCCCTTATCATAACCAGGAGATTTCTGAAATCTGTGTTGATAATATTCAGGTTTATCATAATTTAATTTCTTCAATTATTTGGGGGCTGCAATATGTTTTCCTTGATAAGCAGAGACACATCACCCATTTTAATCTCCATTTACTGTATATATCCTTTCTTACATAGAAGAGGCTTATAGACAACTGAGCTTTTGCTAAGGAAGTACCTTACAGAGGTCTAACTACCTGTGAGTTAGTAGCACATTTGGTTTTGTGCAAGTTTAATGTTTGGCTGATAACTCTTTTAAAAAAGTGTTTTAAAATTCTTATGCTTAATCAAATTGCCTTGAAAATGTAATATCCTTAATGAGATCCAAAGGAGAATTTATGGTTCCAAATGTAAAGGGAAGTAAAGGACCCTAATGGGTCCACCACTTGAAAAATAATCCCTTTACATTAGCTGTTGCAGATCTGGGAACATCCTGGTTCATGCACTTTTGGGTTCAAATCTGTGCTTTTATCTACATTTAACTGCTCATGCTTTCTGGAAATTAAGCTCAGTGCCCTTCTGGACAAGCACTGATGGAAAAATTATTCAGGATGAGAGCTGGCTCATCATGGTTGGAGTCTGAGAAGCCAAGAAAATCATCTGTGTGTAAGCAGAAGGACTGGGGTCTGTTGTATTCCAAGTATTTGTAGACAGCTTAATAGAGAGTAGGTGGATGGCTGAATGTTACCATTCAGTCCAAGAAGCTCCCTTGCGAGCAAAGGCCCTGGCCTTTGCAGGGCTTGGAACACGGAGGTTTGGCTTTGAAAATAAAGCTTGAATTCCCCACAAGTATTCAATTTATCTTCGAAGTAACAAACAGCCATAAAAACACTATGCGATGGAAGGCAGCTGAAAGATCACAGCAAGCAAAAAATTACCAGTCATAAGGTTATGCTGCCTGTTGGTCACCTTTGCCGTGGACAATGAGGCACTGACAAAGAAAGGCAAGTACCCACTACTTTCAGTGTGGTGGAAGAGCCCAGCACAGGAAAATCATGCATAACATAGATGTCCATACTGCAACTCCTGGCCCAGTTAGTATGGATTAATAAGCGATGTCTTTGAGAGCCCCCCTCTGAAGGACTGCTGCAGTCCTGGGATCAAGCGATCCCCTTCCTCCCACTGTCCGAGGAGGCAGCCCCAGCTCCCTTCTTTTCGCAAGCTCTCATCAGCTGGAGGGGAAGGACCTATGGATTTATCTTTTCCACTGTTTCTGATACCAGGAAGAAAAAAGGAAATGGCAAAGCATCACAAGAGAAATCAAAGTCATGAGTAGGATTCCAAAAAGTCCTTAACTTTTCTTTGATACATTAATATGTTTTAGTTCTCTTTTGAATTTTCAGTGTCTCAGATTATTCTCAAGTTCATCACAGCTAAGCAGGTCTCAAAACTGCCTTTCATTTCACTTACCCTAGTCTCCTTGTTCCTTTCATTCTGTATCTTAAGTTAGAGGGAAAAAAAGAGGAAAGAAAAACTGACTAAACTTTGTCAGTTTTCACCACAATCGCTTGTCTGAAGGTAACTGCTTCATTCTTGACTCTTTTCTCTTGGTCTTGCAGGCTGTGATTCAAGATGTTAAACATGGAGGTTACAACCATCCCTATTCAGGAATCCCCTACTCAGGAATCCTCATGGAATTGCTGGGATTTAAGCACGGTATTAAAATAGCTTCCTGAGCTGATCCTACAACACCCAAATTCTAAACTTTAAGCACACGAGCATTTCCCCTGCCAGCCTTCTGGGTGATGGCTTTCCCCCCCTTGCCAGAAAACTCCCTGGACTGTCAGGGACGCAGGTTGCTCGCCGTTGCCCTGTCCCTAATCCTTGCTCCTCTCTCCTTGGGCAGAGTCCCCACACTTAAGGGGGAAGGTGGTGCTTCCAACCAGCAGCTTCTCCTACTTTACAGAGGAAGCAGAAGTTTCAGCTGCAGATTGATTTGGACAGACAGCCTGGAATCTCTCTCCTAAGTAATGGGGAATGACAATTTCCTATTAGACTGTCTATTTACAATTTTTAATAATGTTTTTCCTTTTTGACTAATTACAGCTACGTAAGACAGAGATGAACTCAGCCAACATCTGGTTAACAGTAGGACATTGCAGTGTTTGTGGTAGTGAAAACACAAACGGATCAAGTAGTGAAAGAATTTTTTTTTTTTTTTTTTTGTAGGGCGCAATATTACAGGGTGGAGTTAAAAATGTTTGTCTTTCAACAGACAAAACATTCGAGTAGATGGATTTCTGGGGGCGAACAATGCGTTCAGCCAAGTAGTTTCTCAATGTCCAAGCTAATTAATATTCCACTGTATAAACATTACAGATAAAAGGTTTGAAAATAACTCTTTTTATTGCGGGTTGTTTGTTAGAGATTGTAATAATTTACTTCATATTTTCCAATAAGCCAATGGGTTCTGGAAATATTTACAGGCGCATAATATACTGTTTACAATTGCGGAATGAATGATCTTACTTTGAATCAATGACTTCCTGTTTCTTGTTTGATTCCCCAAGGGAGGAAAAAAATGAGTTCATCTCTCTTGGCTTAATAGAGTACTCTGAATCAGCACTCGAACCTACACAGAGTCCTCCCCTTCTTCCTGCTCCGGTTCCCACCGCAAAGTCCTCCGTTCTCCTCGACTCTTTAAAAATAAAATCTTTTGAAAACTAAACTAAAAAAGCACACATTAAAGCGGTAAGTTCTAATTATGTCATCAAAAACTAATTGAGACAAGTTTGACAAGTCTAGAAAGATTAAATTCGTCTTTTTCATTTTTTAAGTTTATAAACCTCTTCATAGGCTTCAAGAAGTCAGAATGTCACATTCTCCCCAACGGGATTGATATAATTTCCTTTTCTTTACCGTCTGCTTGGAAATTATCAAAATACATTTCAGGGGGAAGGAGGGAACAATGTTCTAGCTTTTTGAAGCATGTTAAAAAATTTACATATTCCTTATCGCACTGTCAAGTGTTTTCCTCTGTTTTTTAACAGAACGCCGTGTTTAACTAAACATTTCATATTCTGTCCATGTGTTCTGGATGTCCTTCCTCTGCTGGAGAAAGCTTGCCAAGTCCTTCTCTTTCACAGGTTTGCACAGTACTTGATGGGTTCCCTACACCATCCTAGAACGTTCCAGCCCAAATGCATTTGGACCATACCTCTCCCATTTCAGGCCCCTTTCTTCCAGCCCTTTCACCCAAACTCTGAACTTTAAAATATTTTTGGAGCCAAAAAGGTTGGACTGGAGAAAGGAAACGATGAGACACAAAGTGGACCTGTTTGGGAATCAAGGAAGTCATTCTCAGGTTTGTTGCTGGCCAGGGCGCGCGCTCATGTCGAAACACTGGTAACTTTATTTTCCCTTTGACTCATTTTGCATAATTCTGTGCTCAAACTGTAGCCTAAGCTATTTTAAACTTCCTTCGAATTTGATTTACAAACGCTTTTTCGGCTGCTTCCTAGATATTGGTGAGGTTGTTCCCGTGAAGCAACACGTCAGCCAGGGCTCCCCACCTCCAGCACCAGGCGCAGATCCCCGAGAGGCCTCCTGATTTCAGGGCCAGGCTGCCCCCTCCCAGCTCATTACGGAGCCCTTGCCTGCTCCGCTTCCCAGGGAAGTGGCACAACCCATGGCTCATCCGCAGAGCTCTGTCAAGTGCATGTAGCAAACAGCATTAAAGCACAGATGACCATTTTACACCCTCTTCCCTATGACAGAAAATTTTAAAGGCTGCAGTGTGACATCGCACTAGGTACTAATGTTTAATTTTTATGTGAAATTCTGACGGTGTAGATATTTAAGAAAATCTTAATTTTGCATGTTTGTTTGGAAGTTGTGTTCTTCTCGCTCTTCTTTTTTAGGGGGATAGCGGGGATACGGCAATGCACTGCCAGCCAGGCGAGAGGAGCCCGGACCTTAAGGGACCTAAAGCTCGTCAGTCTCCTGCAGTGGGGACACCGCCTGACGCACCCCCGGGGCACTGCAGTCAGTGGCACCGCGGTGACCTAACACAACGTCACCCGCCATCGTGACGGCGCCGCGCGACGACATCCGACGCCCGACGGAGCCGCCCGGGGACACCGCGCCCGCTGTCCCGCCGCGCCCCGCCGCCGGGGAGCGACATCCCGCAGCGACGCCGCCGGGGCCGCCCCGCCGGGGCAGAGCCGGGANCGGGACGCGGCCGGGCTCCGCGGGCCGGTCTGGCCGGCGGCGGCGTCCCGCTAGCGGGGTGGGCTCCCGGGGCCTCTGCCCCGCCGCTTCTTCCTCAGACCATCGCTAGTTGCGGGCCGGCGCCTCAGCCGCGTGCTCCGGCCCCGACGGGGTGCCGGGCGGGGAGCGCCCGGCGGAGGGCGGATGGGGGCTGGCTGGAGCCGCCGGGCCACTCTCCCGAACCGCGGCACGGCCTGGGCTGCGCGGGGAAGGCTGGCGGGAGCCTGGCGGCTCTCCCAGGCGGAGGGCATCCAGGTGGGTGCAGCACGGGATCGGCTGCACACCGACCTTGGCCTCCCTCCGCTCCTCTCCTCGGAGGGGATGGCCAGCCGTTACCCCCTTCCCCATCCCAGGTTTTTAAGTTCCTTTGCGAATTAGGAATGTTTTGTCTGGCTTTGTGTGAATTTCTGAAGGGAAGGCTAAGTCAGGAAGAAGCATCCGCTTGTCCTGAGGTTTGTTGGCTCCAACGTTGGAGCTTACAGCGATGTAAACGTCACCTTTGGTGGAACGTCATTTGTCAGGTTGGAACCGAGCAGTCACCGGGGCAATGGTGGGGCTGTCGTGGGATGAACGGGTCTTGCAGAGCTGCCGTGTCCAACAGGTAACGACACTCTGCCCTTTAGCACCAGGCGGGGTGCAGCGGCAGGTGCACGTGCTGGTGAGTCATGTTGGCAGCGGGCTCTTCGTCCCCTCCGGCTGAAAAGAGCTGTGGGTACGTCTCTGGTAACCAGCTGTCCGAGTCTCTTTGAAAAGACTGCCTGAAGTATTAAAAAGTACTTGGAAAAAGTAATTGGTATGTTCCTTGTCTGACTTACACAGAGATCTTCCTCATACACGCATGGACTTGGACTGAGACTTGGGAGATTGTATTTTGTTTGGATTATGATTTAGGGAGGCAAAATGTTTTACAGACTTTTTCTGGTGCGTAAACAAACCACACTTCATTCTCTTGGTGCTTATTTCCAATTTAGGTGTGCAGAGTCGTCATGTGTAAACTGCTCTTTCACAATCTGTGAGTCAGTGAAAGTGCAAATTGTTTTGTTTGGAAAAAAAAAGGTCTTAAAAACTCAACTATTCCCCATCTGGTTATACACACAATTTCATTTTTTCCTATTCAGTTCAGTACAGTCTCCAATTTTCCACTCGCAGTGACCTTGAAATATCCAACTTCACTGAAACTGGTTCATTTGCTGGTACTTTCCTAAGTGCCTCATGTATTTTTTAGACACTCACCACTCAAACACATGTTAAAAACATGGTTTCTGGTAGGGCAAGAAGTGAATTGTTTTCTACCTGATACCTCCTGTCTAGAGTGTTCAAGCTACATTAAAAACAAATTAACTGAAAAAAAAATTTAGACTAAAATATTTAACTAGAAGAGTAACAATCGTAATTTGGTTCCTAACAAACACTATGCAAAATGATTTAGCACTAGGGTTTAATGAAAACTTTGGCCATATCATTTCTTTGAATAATGATACTTTCTCTCTAGATACACCCAAGATTGCAGAGAGCGTTTGAATTCAGAGTGCACTGGGCTAAGGAGAAGCGAAGGCTATGTGAATGACATGCTCAGACCGCAAGACAGAGAGCAAAGCCTGTTCACTAAATGAGTGTTTCTTTCTGTTTGTTTTGTGGCTTGACATTTTCCTTGGCCTCAGATAGTAAAAATGCTCTGCAGTCACGCGGCTCTCGATACTGATAGGTAAAGAGGCATAAGAAAAAATATTCTGGAAGAAGGAGTAGGGATATTCAGGATTTTCTCTGAACTGCCCTTATCTGTAAAGTATGTAGATGTTGCTAGAACCTGTGTTCAGTTACTTAAGGGAATAAAATTGCCAGTAGAAGAACTAGGACACATAGAACAAAATACAGCTTTGTTTTGTAATTAGAATGCAAAGGGGAAAGGCAAAGACGAGATGTGCGTAGAAAGCTATTGTACACACGAGCGCAGTCTCAGATGTTTCTCCTTGCTGTTGTCGCTGATGGAAGTTACATGCAAGCAATAATAAATCTGAGGTGGAGTCTTGCACATATGTGCAGAAAATGCAAAAAATATTAATGCTACACAGTCTAGTGTAGAAGCAAACTGCAAGACTGGGTGTTTGCACCTTGGAATGACCATCTCTGGTAGCTGGCTCACTGTTGAGGTAAACCACAGTTAAACCACCATGAAATATTTGCCTCTCTCAGAGTTAGGCATGGACTGGAGATGTTCGTGTTGTATGGTTTTTACTGTCCATAACTGATTTTAATGCAAGAATGTAAGTTCTATGTTTCTGGTTGTCTTTATTAATAACCTTGTTTGTTTTGAAGCATTATAAAGGCTGTATTGTAAAACATCTGATCTAGAGCGTGGAAGCCAAAGAATGCCACTAGCTCCGTTGTAGAGATGATCAAGTTACTGTCAAACCTGCAACTCCAATGTAAAATTTGAGGGCTTATGAAACTTTCCTGAGTATATGGAATGTGATTCTGACATGCTGGATCAGATCCTTAACCCCGTCATGACACATGGAGGTTGTTCTGGCTCTCTGTCACAGAGAAACATTGCAAGCATTTAAGTTCAGGTGTTTTCGAGTGGTATGTATGTCTACAATTGGTAAATATATTCCAGAAAACATCTTGTGATTCCAAAACCTTAGATTAGACAGTGTCTTCTCTAAGTTAATTTTTGTGTGGATTCTTTGAAAAGATGATGTGTATATGAGACTTGTGATAGAAAAAAGTTCTGTAATACTGCTTATACTAGTTGCAATTACAAACCTGTCATCGTAAGAAATAGACCATCTTCAGATAATGTTCAAATTAATTAAAAAGTATCATTTGATCTTTCGTGACCAAAAAAAACTTGAAAAGTTTTGTTTAAGTGGAGGAGGGGAAGGGAGAAAGATCATTGCTGTTCAATTCACCTTACTACCATGACATGTCTTAAAATGTTGATCTTTGAAAGCTATGGCTTGTCTCTCAGCGGTGGAAAAATGGCATCTTATCTAAATAGCCTCTAGTATTTGTGCTTTGGTACTTTTGAATGGAAAAATCTATGGTTACTTCAGTTACTAATAAAGGCTTTTTCTACATAAGAAAAATACGGCTCATGAGAAGGTCCACAGCTTCCCTTTAAAAGCACGATTTCTTTTTAATTGTTTGGCGCCACAGAGTGGTAAAGTTCTATATTGCTCTAAATAATCGATTTCTGAGAATTTTCAAATCACAAGCTCATCATCTTGCTCTGAAAGAAAATTAAAATATAAAGTACTCTATTTGCTGGATATAGGCATAGCTCAAGATAACTAAAATTTACAGCTTAAACATGAAAGCTTTCCAACAGTGTGGGTTAGATTATTTCTCCTTTGAGAGGGATTTTCACTGGTGGATGTTGATTTGTTAAAACTGTACAGTCGGTGAACATAAATCCAGCACTTAAAACCCCTTTCTGGTGCATCGCAGAAACATGCTCA
Source organism: Aramus guarauna (assembly GCA_013400195.1). Classification (NCBI taxonomy): domain Eukaryota; kingdom Metazoa; phylum Chordata; class Aves; order Gruiformes; family Aramidae; genus Aramus; species Aramus guarauna. Next base: position 412,904 of record VXBL01003182.1, read on the forward strand.
GACGGCACCGTAAAAACGGCCGGACCGGCTCAGACCGGGGGCCATGTAGCCTGGCATCCAGTCGCTTCACTCTCGTCCTCGGACAGTGCCCAGGGAAGTTGAGTTTCATTTCCCCTGAATACTGTCCCGGTCTCCGGTTGCTTTGTCGCTCAGGGACTGTATGAACAAGAAGTTTTGTGGTTTGAAACTTTTAGTGTTTCTTGGGGTTTTTTTCTTCTGTGATTTAGTCCAGCTGCTTTTGAATGAATGTAGTTTTCAAGATGCAAAATGTCCTAGGATGATTGATCTCCATGGTTTAAATAATTAACTTTGGTTTGGACCTGCCATCTGCTTGTTTCCTTTGATGCCCCTTAATTCTTGTAGAGACAATGAAAAATGATTTTAGATGTTTCTGTTTTATTGAATTTCAGTAGTTTCTCTTTGAGAGTGCAGATAATGGCTTCACAGAGAAGCCCCTCTCTACCTTTGGCCATCCTTCTTACCCTTCCTTGCACCTTTGGCAGTCCTACTATATTCTTTCTGTGTAGGGATGAACACTGCACACGGAGTTCAAAGTGTATATGTATTTATACAGCGACATAGCGATGCTTTCTAGTTCATTTTTTATTCTCTCCCTAGCAATTTCTAAGACCGTGATTGCTTTTTGGTCTCTGCAAGGTCTCTGGCACGCAGCAGAGCACAGCGGAGCAACACCACCAGTAATTCAAGGATCTGTTGCTTCTTTCCAGCAGAATAGAAATGATGAAAACAGAATGACTTACCTTTTCAAGGTAGTTAAGTCTAATAACCCATGCCTGGTGAGCTGCTCAGAGGTGGTATGTAACCTAGGTCTAAGTTATTTTGGATACTGGAAATGTGGCGATCTTGGGGAACAGAGCAATGAAAGTGTGTGGGTCTTGCATGTTTAGGTTTAATTTCTTGCGACGACTCTGCTTTATATTGTACTATGAAGCGTGGATTCTTGGGGTGTGACCTTACAGCTCCCTGGCATCCATGCTCCCTTGAACTGAAAAAACTTGAGGAGACTAAAGCTCTTCTGGAAAGCAGGAAGTTGTTGCAAAGTTATCCCTAGTTGGACAGAAAATGAGCTGTATGAGAATACATAGAGCTGCAGCCCTGGAAAGGTTTCCTCTGAAATTGGGGAACCTGTAGGAAGAGGATCCCCTTGGATGTGAAATGTGCAGGTATGGAATTGAGCACAAGGAACTGGGGACTTAGCTTGTAGGAGACTTTGCTTACACAAAATGACGATACTTTGTCCGATTTTGTTGGAAGGTCTGTGTATGAGCATTCGGTTTCTCTTCGAGCTGGAGACAGCCCAGCATTTTAAGTAGGCCACTGCAATGCATAATGCCAAACAGTGGTGTCAGTTTCCTAGAAACAGCTGAACACAAAACACAGGGAAAATCAACCAACCAACCGAGAAAAAAGTTAAATTATTTCCCGTGTGTTTGGATATGGTTAAACCTTTCCTCAGTTCCTCTGGCCATTACCATGTCGGAAGTCATAAGGCACTGTGAAACTTCAGTGTTAAAGGGGGATCCAGAAGTTTGTTGAAAGTCCTGAACAGACTCTCATAGACTCTACCTGCTTTAGATTGCTAATAAAATCACTGTTGAGTGAAAGTCCAGTGGCAAGGGATGGTTTTTATTAGATTTTTCCCCTTTTCCTTACCAAAATGTCGTTGTTCTTAAATCTTAATGGAAGAGTGACTGCTATGTTAGGCTGGCATTTTGCAATAAAACCATTTTTACAATGAGTGCAAGATTTCCCTTTTGCTAGATACAGCTCATGGGCGTGGGAAAGACCATCCCCATTTGCTAGTCTATTGCTTGTAAATTACGTACTTGTTATTTACATTATATTCATAGGGGATCTGGAAGGGTTGTGAAAGGCACATGACACAAGTGTTGAAAACTTAAAAATCTGCTATGGCTAAAAATGAAATGCTTATATTAAAAAAATTATNGCCGCCGGTCCCCAGGCCCCGCTGCGCGCCGGGCTTGCGCTGCTGCCCGCCGCGGGGCCGCCGGGGCAGGGGGAGGCCCCGGGGACCGCGCCTGAGCCTGCGGCGGGGGGNATTATTTTACAGTTTAAGAAAATGCGGAGGCACTGACACATTAGGTGCAGCTATAAAGGATTGGGATACGGTTAAGAGGAAACAAACGGAGGGCGCTTTTCAAATGAAGTTTATTGGATCCTTGAAAAGTGTTTGTTCAAACCTCTTTCTGTTCCTTGGGAAAAAAAGGGAAAGAAAGAGGGAAGGAGGAATTTGTGACTAGAGCAGCTTGATTCATGTTGGGCACTTTACTGGGCTTTGCGTCCTCTGGCTGCGACATGCAGTCGGCTCGGAGGGACGCTTACCAGCCGCTGCGTGCAGCACGGGCACAGCACAAATGAGGCACCGAAAGACGCCGCCTCCATGTAGAACTGCTGAGGAAACTCAGGAACGCAGTGTAATTGCTCAGAGAGAAACACGAGCTACTGCCATCATGACTGACATACATCAAAGTTACCAAATTTTCCCAACAGAAAGAATAAATTTTCAAATACGGAAAGCTAGCCGTGCCTTACAAAGGCCAGCGACTCTCACGTCGGTTTATCTTTTAGTTAAGTATTTTCCGAAGAAACCCGGTTACCCGCTGCGGCTACCGCCGCTACAGACGCTGCTCCGGCGCAGGCGCTGGTGCCGGCAGCGGCGCAGTCAAACGGCGAACAGCGCC